>JAPMOB010235077.1:0-25897 GCA_029875015.1 Lepomis gibbosus | reverse complement strand
TTCAGCCCTGCCTCGCCTAAAGGCGTTCCCATAGTGTCGTCACCGACGCAGTTCGAGTTCCCCTCGAAGGGGAACTTCAAAGGATGTGAGCCAGGGTTTCACTGAGAAGTCAAACTCCTTGACTATCCACATGTCACAGCTGAAAGAGTTTATGCTTCCATATTAGAAATAACATTTGTCAGTCTGATTCCCCTTCTAAGTTGGTCTGAAACATCAACTTCACAGAATGAAAAACATGTTTAAATATGTTTAATCTGCTATATTCATATACTATTACACATTTCAGAAAATTCCCTCATATCCTTGACCTCAACAAACAACTGTGTACATTCCCAGACTTCTCTCTGTGTTGAATGCAACCTTGCAAAAAACATCCAAAAACAGACCAATGAGAAGCCTAAGTTTAATGATATGGGGAGGGGGGAGAAGAGAGAAGAAAGGGAGAGAGAAAAAAGTCAGAGCCCTTTTTTGACAGTGAAGGAGGGAGAGAATCGAAAAAAGACAAGGAGGAGGAGGATTAAGGCTGCGGTGCCAGCTAGCCTGCAGAGGTCATTCTGCCCTGCTATGGTCACATTAAAGACCACAAGACCCCCTAACCCGAGTGAATAGACTCAGTTCAAGTGCAGGCACCGTTCCCCAATAGGCCGCACACATACACACAAACACCACACACACACACACACATTTTGCCCTCAGTGTCCAGTCATCACTTTCATGTGCTGACATGGGTTGTTGGGCGGCCTTTCAGAGACCTTTCAGCGTGCATGGGGTAATAGGCTCCCTAGCTGAATAAACTTGTCCCATTCACAACGCTCTGACTCCAGAGGATGCTGCGGGGGCAGAGGAGGGGGAGGTGAGGAGGCCACCATGAGAGCCTGGTCACTCCATACACACTCAAAATTGAACTTCGGAACTGCACTGGCACCTTTAGTTGTGAACGTTGCTAAAGCCACGTTTGGACTAAATGAACTATACCCCAGGGCTAGGAACCTTTGGAGGAACTTACTAAGTTTCCACCGAAGGGGTCAGGGTCTAAATTTATTTCTATGGTCTTTATTTTACCCCCCAAAAAGGGGGTAGTACTTTCCAAAAGTACCGGTACTTTGTGGGTGGGGCTTGCCTTGCAGTGAATTTCTGAATGGGCGAGTAGAGGCTACTGGCTTTAAATTGACCATGTCAGCAATTTTTTTTTTTACGACTGTTCCTCTTTTCTGCTGTTGTTTGCAAACCAATAAATCAAATTGCCACACAAGTCAAAACTGTCACAATTTTATTTTTGTGCTGCTTTCTATGTCCTGGAGTTATTTTAAGAACTTGATGGCTTTATCCAGTTTGTTATTAAATTTGTAATGAACTTCATCCTGTGTCTGACCGTTATACTTCCACACAAAAAAAAGTTGTTTTAATGGTCACGCATAGCCTATAGTTTTTCATCATATTCCAGTCAAATCTGATGTGATCTGACATTTATACATTTTGCTCATGGATCGTGGATACTAAATAATGATGCCTGTGCATCGCTTTGTATGGCGTACAGGCCTACAGCCTACGTCAGCTGGTTAATTTGCCTAATCTTTGCAGGTCTTTAGACCACAGTGGAAATGCACACAACAGTGGGCTGAAGGAACCTTTTAGTTCCTTGAAAAGAGATCCAGGGACTTAAAAGTCTTTTGGGACTTAAAAGTACTTTTGGTGGAAACAAGGCTTTAGATACAAGTTACACTAACACGTGGTATCTTCGTAGCTGGACCACAGCAAAACGGGGGACAGCGCTACTGTATAAGCGCAAAAGTCTGTCTGTGACTGGTCTGTTTTATACTGGAGATTTTTCTGAATCAGTAAAAGCGGTCCTATTAGCTGACTGAGTCTGGAATGGCTACCAGAATTGGAGCAGGGTAAGCTAGCAACAGAAATGGGCTCAGATTACGGACCAAGACTGAACACAGCCTCCAACACCTACAATGGGACATTTTGACGACAGGACTCTGACACGGAGGGTTAATTCGAGGACAGGAGAGGTGTCAAGTGCGAGAGGGAGGAAGAGGCAGCGTGTAACAAAACCTTCACCTCCATTTGTAAAGCACCATGAACTCCCAAAACACAATAATACAACCCAAAATGTCATCCTAACATGCTGGAAACCAAAATACAAAACAGAAATCCCTGCTCATGCGTAATAATCCTCCTCTCTGTGCAATGACACACTCTTAGTTCTTGATTACTACCTGTTACCATGATTCTTGTTATTTACTTTAATGATTATAGGTGCGTTCAGTACGTGGATATGCTTCCATGCAGTATATTACCATTGCAAATATTATTCAATTATAAACAGCAAAACTGAAAGGCTAAAAAATGTTTGGGATTCTCCACAGGAAGCAGAGGTGTGTTACTGTTTTACACATGAACTTAAATTATTGCATGTTATTTAGTCAAATACCTCTATTTATCAATGAAGTGCATTTACGCTCCTGAATTGGACCTTCGACAGGTGGCACAAACACCACTCCAACGTTAATTATCATGTTGCTTTGTAACTGTTTGAGGTGGAAATAAGCACTTGTTTGCTGTAACGTTCGTCACAGAAGGTGAGGACAGGTCAATGTGTTGTTCACAACTTATTTCTACTCAAAACAAGTGGACAAAAAAATCAGTTTAAAAAAAGGAACGGGACAAAGAGGAACCTCAAAAAGCAAGAATACATTTGATCTGAGACTATATGGGAAGTGATAAATGGGAAGATAAAACTTGGAAACCGGGAAACACAAGAAACAGACCAGGAAAAAGGAAGGATGGATGCAGATGAACAGAAAAAAAGATAACAAATAACTCAAAGTTAGAAAGCAATGCACTCTGCTGCCCTAAGCCAGTATGCATTTATAATGTATATGTGCAAAACCAAAAGGGCAGTTTTCTGATATTGTCTGACAAACCTTAGTAGAAACAGTGGTTATTTGAAATGTTGTAAAATTATAGTAATTTAGGTTTGTTTAGTTATGTTCGCTAAAGACAGTTTAATATGAAAGAGACCCTCCTGTATCAAGAATTTTTACTTGAGAGGAATAATGAATCTGAGCTTCCTCCAGTACTTCTGTGAACGGAGCCCTAACACAAGTGCTGTTTATGGCCATATGTTTCTCACTGAGAAACTGTTTCTAAGTGTAGGCTATATATTTCAAACCTAAAATAACAAGAATGCTATTCAACATAAAATCCTCAACTTTCTCCACCTTTTTAGCATTCTCTATATTCCAGAACTTTAGGGGTTGGTTGTCAGTACAGTGCTTTGCTTTCAGCGGCCCCAGTGGAGACAGCATCAGGGACCCCGTGCCTGAATCCACCCTTGTTGTTTTCACCACTGAAGGTTCCTGTAGGTTTATGTTGAAAAGGGCGTGGGACACACACGTACATACAGTAAGAGTCGCGTGGCGACTAGACATGGGCGTCTGAAGGAAGTAAGATCAGTGTGTTGTCTGTTACAATGAATACAGGGAGGCTTGTATTCCTCAACATCCCCTGCTATTCTTCTTCAGAGGCAGAAAACAGTAGGGAGGGAAGTAAGAAACAATGCATTTCCTGTGACACCAAGGACCCTGAGCATTGTGATAATCTAGTCAGATATTAATAATGTTTGTCTCTACTCTCCTTCTAACTAGCACTTGTCCCTTCTCAGGATGTGACTTCCCAGAATGACGAAAGGACAGGAAGAAAGTGAAGGAGACAGAAGGGAGAGAGTTGTTTGTTTAAACCTTAAAAAAGATTCACTTATGATTCTTCCTGTACACAGAGTAGTAACAGGGGGCGCAGCCCATCTGCAATATACCTATCTGTGACTACCAGACACCTCATATGGTCTGGACATGCAGACTTTTCAGTTTGACCTGAAGCAAAATTACAGGTGTTAAACCTCCCTAACCTCTTTAACAGAGTGAAAAGACATGAACCTTGGTTTGAACTTTCACCTGTGAAAAAGCCCCTCGACAGCTGAAGCTTCTCTACCCGCTGGGTTCAGTGTTGTTTTGAGCTAAATGCTAACATTAGCATGATAATATGCGCACAATGACAATGCTAACATGCTGATATTTAGCTGCTATATTATAAAATGTTAGTACCAAAGTTTTGGACAAATTCAAATGTTGACCTGATGACTGCGCTAGATCAGAGTCAGAGGATGACAATTGTTGAGACATTTCAGTCTGACACCAACTGACTGGAGCCACGCTGTGAGCGTGACTAAAATATGATTTATACTAGTGGTTCCCAAATGATTTTAAATCAGGGGCATCTCCATACCAATCATTTTTCATGTCACATCTCCATACGCAATCAAAATGCATAAAGAAGTCAGCTCTTTTATTTTGCTGTGCAGTATGCAGATCAATTTTGAACCTAAACTAAACATTAACTAAAAGCAGACACACAGCATCCTGCACTGATTCTGCTTTTCTTTTAGCTCCAATAGTGTGAAGCATCTAAAATCTTTGTGGTGTTGAGATGCATTTAAATTTTGATATCCCGAGATTGTATTACAGTTATTGGTTTTTATGTACTGAAATGTTATTAAAACTGTACAGTAAATGTTCAGTTAAAAAGGAGAACCTTCCACCGTTATACCACCCAACACCAGTTGTTTTGCCCTTCAGCTTGTTTTAATTCACTTTATCTCTGCCTTCACCCTACCCTACCCTGCCAAGGCAGACAAACACACAGACACGCGCACATACACACACAAACATGCACACACTGTGATCAAACAAAAAAAGGAGGTGCACGGTAGGACTTCTTTATGGCTGTGTATTGTAGAGGTGCCAGGAACTCACACCTGGCTCAGTTAGCTTTCCATTGACACAAATCTCTCAGATCCCTGCAGTTCCTAAATGAGGTTGACAGGCGTTTGTCAAACACTACTGTTGCTGCATGTCTGAGCTTAAGGTGTGCAAGTTAGTCCGGAGGTATCGAGTTCAACACCAGTTCCTTGGTGGCTCCATGCTAATTAGGAATCCCAAGTGGCAGCAAGACAAGTCATTCACCTGAAATGACTCTGAAAAGTGAGACAGAGTCGGCTGAGCAAATCATTACTTCATGGCTGTGTGATGTTACTCCTCAGTTTAAACGGATGGTTGGATATTTTTGAAGTGGGGCTGTATGAGGTACTCTATCCATAGTCAGTGTATACCTGCAGTAGATGGCACTACCCCAGTTTGGAGAAGCAGAGAGTTGCAGTTGTATAAGCTAAGCAATGAGATATCTAGAAGAAGATGCACTGGCAAAATCAATAATCATGATCTGTTTAAGTGTACACTTTGTGTTTAATATTTTCATGTGAGACAGCCATTTCCTTTGGAACTATATATTCTCATTCTCCATATTCATATGCATAACTAGCTATGCTAGCTACTACAGGTAATACACTAACTGTGGATAGGTGCAGCCACACTCAAAAATACCCAACTATCCCTTTAATTGATTTTAATAGAATTGTATGAATGTCCTTTATGAATTCTGTATTGATGTCTTGTTCAACCAATATTGAGCACACCTTGAGTCACTTGTTCAATTATTCTTTCATTCTTTGGTTTCCACGAAAGCAAAATCCTTTGTTGCATTTTTGTATTTGGAGGTTCATAATTTAATTGTCGGTCTGAGCCGAATGACTGTGAATGCCTTTTAATCTTGACTTCAATCAGTACTGCAGATCTTCATCAGGCGTTTAGGAGAACAGCCAGGAAACTGCCTGCATGTTTATAATACCTTGAGAGGTTTTGGCATACACCAAAGTGGGGATTGTCTTGTGTCAGTCACACAGCTCTCTGCCCACTGTTAAAAGAGTGAGACTAGCTTTGTGAATGGATAAAAGCTAATGAACATCGGCACACTGTATATAGCTTCTAATGAATTTCAAGAGAACTTTGGCAGCCTGCCTCAGGCAAAAACAACCAACCCATTTTCATCTCAGTGTGTCAAATACCGACACATTGAGACAGCGTGAGAAAGTGTAGTTATTTGACGCAAAAGGTACCCTTCAGCGTCTCCATGAAAAGCTGCAGTTTGCACAGAGGAGGCCAGTCAACATGCATATTTACTTTCTTCAGTTTATGTGATGGTTAAGGTTAGGGTAAGTTGCTTCAAGGGGCAACACCTTAAACACAAACTTCGCTAGCTAGCTAGTTAGTTAGCTAATAACTAGTTAGCAACCAGAAATACTACTAGCACTCCAGACGCGTCTGGAGGCGTCTCATGCATACGCACCCGGGGCGTCCTCTAACGACGCCGAAGGGTACCTTTTCCGTCAAATAACGCACTTTGTCATCATTTCTCAAATCGTCTGTATGCCATAACCTGATTGTTCAAGAACCGTATTATTAAGCTTATTAAAGACGTTCTTCTGTTGAATTCTACACATTGTTGAATTCTGCACATATGACTAGGCGTGCTCACCTGTAAGCATGCTGGCAGTAGGCTACCGATGTCACATATCAAAACCCACATGTTTGCAGTAATGGCAGATAATTATTTGCCTTTCACCATCACTGTGAGGTCATATCTGTGTTGCTTTGGCTTAATGTTTCCTATACTATGTCTGAAAACAAATCTTTTCCCATATTGCTCTTCTCTTGCAGAGTCTCCCAAATGCTGTATGGCAACTCTTGACAAAGTTAGTTTTTTCAACAGTCCTAAAGCTGCGACTGGTGAAACACCTTATTAACAGTTATAGTACTCACAGTGTGTTTGCATGCAATTAGATAAACAGGTTAGTTCAGTCAGCTGATGTCTTGAGCATCATTATCAAGGTATGGGGAATGGAGAAACACGTTTTACATTTACATTTACATTTATTCATTTAGCTGACGCTTTTATCCAAAGCGACTTACAATTGCTATACATATCAGAGGTCGCACGCCTCTGGAGCAACGAGGGGTTAAGTGTCTTACTCAGGGAGACAGTGGGGATTGAACCCAGGTCTCTCACACCAAAGGCGGGCGTCTTAACCATTGCGCCATCCCACCCCCTTTCTGTAGCTAGGTTCCCCCTGGAGAACGCAGATTTCTCTGCGTTCTCCAGGGAGAAATCTGCGTTCTCCCCCTGGAGAACGCAGATTTCTCTCCCCCTGGAGAACGCAGATTTCTCTGCCATGTAACCAATGTCTCTATATGTGAGCACGTGCAGGACAAAATACTTCAGATAGAAAAAGTAACTGGCTAGATGACAGTAGAGACCATTACAGTGTGATGCATCCTTGTATAAAAAAGGATTCCATAAAAAAACATTATACCACAATGTAATTAACAGTTTCGTCTGCTGAACATTTGACTGTTAAATTTAGACACTTTCTGTTTGTCTGGCCTCTCACTCTGCTGTCTGCTTTTTAACACACCAGAAAAGAAAAAGAAGTCAGGAACCGTTGCAGTGTCTTCTCTCCCGTAGAGAAGAAACATGATTACTGACCTGCTGCATGTATCTATGCCGATTTACAGGCTACAGCAGGTTGCTACAGTGTCTGTAAACGCATTCTCCCATTTCCTGCGTAACCTTGTATCTTCCATCTTACGACTGATCATCTTACGGTACTATGAGAGCTTTTTAGAGCCATAGGCGACTAACCACAACCTTTTGAGGTTGCTCATTGGCCAAAGCCAATTCAGCAAATCATGTTTGTTAAATTCACCAAAGCCCCACGGCAGCCCAGAATGACATCATGCTGAATTCTTGCAAGGTGATTGTAATTGTCTGCTTGTGGTGGAGGAGGTACTAAAGACAGCCAATTCTCGTCCAGAGTTCTCACTTACACAAAGGCACAACACAATATGTGGGAATCATGACTCTGATGAATCATTACAATATGTTTATATTAAACATGCTCACTCAAACCCACTTGAGTTTGTGTGTAAAAGGGCTGATGTATGTGCATTTAAATTGTATGGCAGGCAACGGTTAGCGCTTTGTGTTGTCATATTTACAGTCTCTGTAAAGACTCTTCTAAAGGTGACACGCCTATTTGTTGTGCGGTTCAGGTACACGTAATGGACTGTGGGACTTGCGGGGGAGTAGTGTGGAATGAATGGTAACACATACCAAAACAGTGAGAAAGTTCAGGTAGCTGCACTCTGCGTTTTTCTGTGTGAATTTGTGTGTCTGACACCACATCACCAAACAATGCATAGAGGATTTATCAAAGTAAGCCTTGCATGCCGCTCACACCCACAGTGTCTGACCTATTTCTTTATGGTTAAACATCAATAGTCACTTTAAAGCCACTTAGACCTTTTGCACTGAGCAGGAAGTCCTAAACAGGGCACTCATCTAACTAGGTTATCACTAGCAACAATTATACTGTCACATATCCAAAAAGCTGTTTGTGTGGCATTTCGACACTATTGAATGATAATTGCTGCAATTACCAAGAAGACTGACACACTGATGCACTGTGTGTGACCGGGGTCCACTGTTCACATGGGAGCTGTTTTACACAAAACATGTGTGTTTATTCTTTTGAATATGACATTACCTGCAGAACTCTTGTTGGCAGTTAATGGTTCTCAGGCCAACATTATACTCCAAATGGTGTGTCTCCAGAACTGTGACTCTAATAGCCAGATGCATAAACAAAACTGTGAGTCTACAGTCATGCAGCTCTGTGAGGCTGTGCTTTTGCAAAATTCAGATAAACCAAAGTATCGGACATTAAAATGATGACCTGATGATGGTGCTAGGTGAGAACTTAGAGGATCACAATATTATTAGAGTTTATCCTGAACATGAATGTCTGAATCACATTTCATCACAATCCATCCAATGGTTGTTGAGATATTTCACTCAAAAGCACACATGATCCTCGGCACCAAAGCAAAAGTCTGGGGATCACCAAAGTCTTTAAGACTCAACATTTGTCCATTGGAATTTTGCCAATTTATCAAACAGATCTAGAGATATTTCTCTGGAATAAGTGAAAACTTGATATGCAGTTGGCACTAGGGAAAAAGTCACTAGGATTCATCCTCTAGGCTCCACGGATGCCTGTAGAAAATTTCATATCAATTGAATCGATAGTTGTTGAAATATTTCAGTCTGGACCAAAGTAGTGGACAAACCAACTTTCTGTCCATAATTATGTTTAAAAAACACTGCAAATGAATGTCATCAGACATTACAGAGGCAATCAGTGATTTACGTTATGGGCTCATATCATGACTATGATATGACTTTAAGTGCTTCAAAATACAGGATAAAATGAAATAAACAGAAACTTGATAAATAAAACAGTGTCACCAATTGTAATTGATTGTTGAAGCAATAGAGGGTTAGGGCGAACGGGTACAGTTACATAGCCGTCAAAACGGACATTTTTCAGAGGCACACTCCAAACAGAGGGCTACTAGAAAGTTCCCAGAATACAGTATTTTTTTTCATAAAATTTATAATATTGACAGTTATTCTTAGTTTAATGTCATTTCAATGTAATATGGTGATTTTCTTTTAAACATAAAAAAAATTGCTAGTTCAGCCACTAGCATGTTGTCCCGGTTGCTAGCTTCACTGGTAATATCAGTTACCTAGTAAAGAAGCTGTGTTTTTTATTTTTAATTGGTGACGTGTTAAATTGCTTGTGTTATAACATTACCATACGAGAGAGATTACCACAGCGGAGGGCCTCATATTGGATTTGTTGATAATTGTTGTCATGGAGAAATCCTGTAAAAACATGTTGCTTCTGTTAAAGCCAGAACCATTGTTGACTACTGATGACGTATCGGGTTCCTGAAGGGTTGTTCCATTTTGTAGGGGAATATTTCAACCCCCTGGCCCTTGTAACGCTGTTTTAAGGGCCAAGGGGTGCACTCAAAAACAAGTGGTGGGGGCAAGGTGTTAAATGGGATTGAGCTTTACACTAGCATGTAGCCGGTTTTCCTGAGCAGTCTGTTAAATTCTACATTTAGAGTTTGATTTTTTTGTATATATTATCTACTTATAAATAGCCTCATCCATGTGTAATGGATCTAAATTGTTGGAGAACATGTGGTATGACAGCACTTTGATGCTTTTTTTTCTCATTAAAAAGGTCTAAGGAGTGGTGGAGCACAGGTGTGTTTATGGTGTGTCTCCGTCCACTTACATATGGTGTGGCTGGAAATCAGGCATGTGTAACTATACACAATTTCATATTGATAGACAAAACAGAATCATGTATGATGAAGTGCGTGTTTAAAACGTGCCTTTGTGCATGCTGAGGTTATACTGGCAAGTTCTGCAAAACAAGTAAAGACAAAGTGATCATCATTCTGTGGAAGTAAAGCAAAAATATGCAGCTCAGATCCAGATCGTTGGGCAGGTGATGGTGAAGTGGGGGCTGGTAAAAAAGATTGTGTTTAGAGCTACATTAGAACTGCCTAAACCTATTTCCATTTTCACTTTGACCAACAGATGTTGGGTTGGGCCAGATGTTTCAAGAACAACAATGATGGTTGGGCTTGACTTCTGCTTGTTTGATCCTGTGTAGTATGTGACTGTGGAATTTCCCAACAATTTACTTTTGTCTACTCTCGTCTCGCATGACCACCTGTACACCTTGTTCCATAACGTTGACCCACAGCGTCAGTGCATGACATAAACATGGAGAAGAGAAAGCAGAACCATGTTTTATTTTATTTCAGCTAACCTGTAATCATGCAACCATCACCCGGTGTTTCCCACAGAATTAGATTCTATTGATGGGGGTAGCTGACTGAGGGCACACCCATGCTTTCTTTAAAATGATAAATTAATATTAAATAATAGCATATATAAGGTGCTCCACTACAGATATGCCAAGTAAGTGCAAAATACTTTGTTACAAATAAATAACTGAACAATACAGTCTATATGCCACAGATAACAAAATAAACACAGTGAGTTTTTCTGACCTGCCCTGCTTCAGTCTCACCTGTTGCTTCTGCCTTATCTGCTCCTCTCACCTACATCTCTCTCTTCATTGGATACAACTATTCCACTGGTTGAAGCCTGGACATATTCATAAATGATTTAAATGGACTGTTCAACTTTCCCATGTGTGTTCGGACGTTTAGGTACCAGTCTGTCTTCGTGCTTTCTCAGGATGGGCCTTTATGAGTCTTTGAAAATAATTTTCACTGTCATTCGTATTGAGGGAGAAAACATTCAGTGTCAGAGTTTTTGTTGTTGTTGCTATCAGGTGGAACAGTGAAGTCAGTCCCAGACACCCATCATCAGCAGGATGTCATGCAGGTGGTGAAAGACTGGTCCAACATGTTGTGTGCCAATGAATGACTGTGTTGTCTCCTAATCTGACACAATGACCACCTCAAAAGACAACAGTTACCCGTCTGAAGCCACTAAAGGCTCGTGCAGACTACAGGACTTTCAGCGTGGGCCGATGGCCGTGCAGTTCACACTATGCAACTTGCTCTCTTGTGACGGTAGTCTTGATGTCGTTATACAGCGGCTGTGTCACCCAGTGGCTGGTCTCCAAACCATGTTTTGTCAAGAAAACAGATGTGAAATGTGAAACGGAAAATGACACAACACTGCACACCAAACAGCTGTTGTTCATTATTATAAAGACAAACATTACAAAGACAAAGAATATGGGTGAAAGAATGGATTAGCACACGCAGGTAGCAGGGATGGTCTGAGCTAAAGAGAGAGCTGGAGGGGAGTAAAAAGTGTAGCTGTCTGCTCTGCCAGCACTCTCATTGGCTTGATGTGGATTTCGCATGCTAGATATCTGGCTGGCATGTGCGATGTGTCAGTGATGTGTTCAGTCAATCGCCGATCCATCGCTGGTTTACCCCTGATCACAGCCTGATGGTCGCCTAGCTCATTGACTGGCACATCGGTAAAATCGTGTAGCGTGAGCTAGGCTTAAGGGAGCCTGCAGACAACTTTACACAACAAAAATTTGTTTTCATCTGGTCTGTGGTATCCACTTGTTCTTGTTCAAAGCAAGCACTTTCAGGAGAGCTCCGCTTTGTGACAGTAAGCACCAACCTTAACATGTTAAATCCATCTTGGTTGCTTTTATTTAGTCAGATGCGAGTTACTGTTGTGTGGTCATGCAGTCCAGAATCTGCACTTTCAAGTCCTTTTTTCCCCCACAAACTCTGTCAAACTCTTCCTGGGGCACTTGTAAAATACTTACAGCCGCTACCCAGAGAGCTTGAAAGGAGAAGTACGATTTATTTCCTTTCCAAACCTAAAACAAATCCACAACATTTAAGCTGTGGATTGTTTCTAATGAATGTAACGTAATAAAGCCTTACTGTTCTGCTTTTTAAGGGTGACTAGAGACCTACCCAGCTGTACAGGAACAGTGGTGATCCTTCATATCGTTGTCCTCTTTCTCAATAGCTAGGTAATGGGGTGGTTCACCTTTACACTGTGATCGGTAGCTAAGGCTTTAGCTTCTGTCTTTATTTTTTCACATCAGTTTGATTCAGTTTGACAGTCTGAATATGACCTTCAAATGCAAACTGCAAAACTGTCTATTTCGTTTTTACCAAAAATTAGACAATAGCGAAGGGTCTACTCCACGTCATTAGCAGAATATTTGCAGCTTTTACGGTTACTAAAATACCAGACATTATGAAAACCAAACCTGAGCAGATGGATCAATGATGAAAGAAAACATCATCCTTCAGTCATTAGCAGTTCAGTGATTACCTACATCTACTCTGTTCTGATGGTCACACTAAGCTGATGAACAGCCACTGCTGCAGCACACTTAATAAAAATTATGAGGTTAAATAAATTGTGCAAAACCCAGACTGCCATCCTCTGATGAGTGGAGTGGAATGATTGCTTTTGATAGTACCACTTGTGTGTGTGTGTGTGTGTGTGTGTGTGTGTGTGTGGGGAGGGGGGCACAAACAAAAGTTCTGAATAGCCTGGCTTTCTCCCTCCAAATAAAAGACAGCGAGCGAGCGAAGGAGGGATGAATGGGAGAAAGCAAAGTAAGAGAGGAGGCTGTGTGCTGCTCCGGCATGCAGCCTGTGAATTACCACAGCAGATGGTGTGTGTGTGTGGGTGTGTGTGTGTGTATGTGTATGAAACACAAAGGGCCCAGGAAGTGGCGGATGAGTGGCGTGCAGAGGCGCGAGCCACAAGACCTCTTGTCAATCACAGCCCTTTGCTGCCTGTCTGTCTGACCTGTTGAACTGCCTGTCTCACTGCCGTCAGTCACTAATACACTCATCTGTGTCTTACTCTGATCAAAAGATGAGATCACTAAATGATCTTAAATAAGTCTAATTTAAGTCTAAAGACCCCATTTAGTTAAGTACTTTTCTTAAGTCAAATGCTGCTTGCACTTGAGTATTTTCTTTTTTCTTTTTATTCTCTATTTTTTATATAAGGGTTTTTATACTTTTAATCCCCTGAATTTCAAATTCTGTATTGTATTTTTATTGTATATTGTATTTATTGCTGTTTATCTGAAGTTACTGAGAAGAAAGAAGATAAAAAATATTTTGTCATTGAAGATAATGCCCTTTAAAATTTCATGTTTTTCAAATTGTTAAGGTAGTTACAGCCAGTTTCCTTAGTTTGAATGCATGCAAGAACTGAGATACAACCATGTCATTCAGGATGAGTACTTTTACTTTTGATACTTAAGTACATTCACCATGGAATACTTTTATTCGTTTGCTTAAGTAGATTTGGAGAACTTTAATTGTGGATATGGAATTTCTCCTGTTTTGAATTGGATGGACTATTAACTTAAAGGGATTGTACTATTTTTTAAGACAATCAGTTCTTCATTGTTAATTGTAGCTGGATGGTGCAGTGGCGGTGTCGTTGCCTTTTGAACAGAAAGACCGGAATTCAAATCCAGCTCAAGACTACCCCAGGAGAAATAAGCAAGACATTATAAACTCAAAAAGATACAATTGGCAACAATTCAGAATGAAGTGATCTCAAAAAGATATGCAACTGAAATCTTAGTGCTTTCTCAAGAGTTAAAGAAAAGACTATTCTGAGCAAAAAGATTTTTCCTCTGTGGGTAGTGGTTGACTTCTGTCCTCAATTCTGTCAACCACTCAATTATACATACTAATTGTATATACAGCTGAACTGGTTCCAGGCAGTTGTGGGAAAAGTATGTAAAGTTAGAATGCTTTCAAAATGTCAATAGGTTATATTGATAAATTAACCAAATGCAAGGTGAGTGAACAGAAGAGAAATCAAAATCAAATCTATATTTGTTGTGACAACCCTTTGCCTTCAAAACAACATCCATTCTTCTAGGTACACTTGCACCAAGTCAGTTATTTTGTAGGTATATCTACAGTTGAATGTTTAAGCAATTACACCAAACAGGTGATAATGATCATCAATTCAATATGTAGGATGAAGCACAGTCATTAACTGAAACAGACACAGCTGTTTAGGAGAAATACAACTGGGTGAGGAGAGCCAAACTCAGGTAACGAGGCTGCTGAAGACAGTTTACTGTCAAAAGTGATACATCATTGCAAGACTGAGCATAGAAAAGACACAAGGTCGTTATACTTCATCACCACAGTCTCTCCCAGGCATGCAGGGTTTTCTAGATGTGCTGTCCACCAAGAAACAGGCAACAATGAGGACTGTAGACGCAGTAGTCGGCCATAGAAAGTCACTGCAGTAGATGAAAGACCCACCATGCTTACTTCCCTTCCCAATCGGAAGATGTTCAGCTGTGCCATCAGCTCAGAACTGTTAGAAAACAGCGGGGTCCTGGTACACCCATACAGTCCAGAGAGGTCTGGTCAGAAGTGACCTTCATGAAAGACCTCCAGCCAAAAAGCCATACCTCTGACATGATAACAAGGCTAAGAAACTCAACTATGCATGGAACAACACATGCAGAAAAATAGCAGCAGGTGCTCCGGACTGATGAGTCCAAATTTGAAATAATTGGCAGAAGGTACAAGAGAGGCAACAGTAAAGCATGGTGGAGGTTCCTCGCATGTTTGGGGCTGCATTTCTGCACACGGAGTTGGGGATTTGCTCAGAATTAATGGGCTCCTCAGTGTTGGGAAGCACAGTCAGATACTATTTCATCATGCAATACCATCAAGGAGGTATATGATTTATCCTGCAGCCTGACAATGACCCCAAACATACAGTTAAATTTATTAAGAACTATCTTCAGCTTAAAGAAGAACAAGAAGATCTGGAAGTGACGATGAGGCCTCTACAGAGCCCTGATCCTAACATCATCAAGTCTTTCAGGGATGACACGAAGAGAGAGAAGCAACTGCCTAAATCCACAGAAGAAATGTGGGTAGTTCTCCAAGATGTTTGGGCCAACATGCCTGCCGAGTTCCTTCAAAAACTGTGCGCACGTGTAGCCAAAAGAACTGAAGCTATGGAGGCAAAGGGTGGTCATTTTTTTCTGTTCACTCACTTTAGTTAATTAATAATCTGCTGCATCTGCTGATTGTGGTTGCATTTCAAAGAGTTTGTGATGAGCTCTTCATATCGACACAGTCCGTCACATCAATGTCGGCTAGTGCGCCAACTTCGAAATGACGGCATGTAGGTGTGTGACAGAAGCATTGCCTGTAAACACAATAACATAGCAATAAGAACACTCCACTTCAACTTCTCTAATTAGAATTCTAATTTGTGGTCTAATCAACAGTTAATTCATCAAATTAAGGGGCCCATGTCACTATTTTCCAAGCTATTGTCGTATTTAGCAGGACCCAGGTGACTGCAGAGTCGAACACCAAGCTAGCTTTGTAGCTGAAGACCCATTAGCCATGTAATAAGCCTGCCCAGTCAGCACTGTGTACTTCCCATCTCTAGGAAGGAAGCAAGATGGCTCACAATGTGTTTTTTTTTTCAGAATGTTATCGTTACATATCAGATTTTTCTTCTCGCAGAGTTATTCCTCCCAACAAAAAGACAGTTCAGAAGATAGTAGTAAAAGTGCAAGAGGATACACAAGGCCAACACATGATATACTGGTACTTTGACTGCTTTTACCGTCAATGCAGTGTTTGGACCCCTGAATATTAATGTTCTATGGTTTCACAAAACA
This sequence comes from Lepomis gibbosus, assembly GCA_029875015.1. Lineage (NCBI taxonomy): Eukaryota > Metazoa > Chordata > Actinopteri > Centrarchiformes > Centrarchidae > Lepomis > Lepomis gibbosus. The sequence goes on along the minus strand of JAPMOB010235077.1, from coordinate 9,858 downwards.
CAATAGATTATAGTCATCACTATGTTAGCATGTATATAATGCTTTTTTACTCCCGCATCTCAGTGTGAGCCCCCATGTGGTATGTACCTAACTCCACCCACTGTGTGTGGACTTATCAGATAACTGACACACACACAGACCATAGTGTGCATTGAGTGCGTATGCCATGTTTCCTGGATGGCATATCAGGGCCTTCTTGGGTGGCAAACCCTCCTACATAACAGCTGGACGTGCTTGCCTCCAACAGAGCTGGTGGGCAGATATGCAAAACAACTTAGTGAGCTCTGCTAGACAAAACAGTTGATGCACAATGTTTGTGTGTGACTACAGCTGGTCGTTTGGACCAGAGGTTTCCAATCATGTGCCACCAAGCCCCACAGGTCTTTCATTCCAACCAACATCTGAGTTTACGGATGAACCCAGAACTTCAGCAGTTAGTCATCAGTGTTTCATCTACTGTTTCTAGCAGAGAAGAACACACAAATCAATCGTTGGTGAACCTCCAAATAAAGTCAACATGAGGTTAAATTGGAAAAAAAATCTACTTTAGGTTGCAAAGCTAAAGCATTAATCAAAATAAAATTAAAAGGGGATGTTACAGCACTCGTGTGGAGCTATACAGTAGAGGCAGGTTAGGGTTAATGAAAGAAAGCTGCTTCCCACTGGCCTACCACCTTGTGTTGTAAATACACATAATTGAAAGCTCGTCTGGTGTGTCATTATAGCAATATAAATTCATGCTTGTACATCTGTGTTTAAATAAACAGGGACCTAATTTCCTAGCATGGACACATCCTCCCTGCACTAATATGACTGGAATGTCAACAGCCATTTTTGCATGTTGTCTCCTCATGTTCCTTCAAGTCTATGCACTGCTCCCCTCCCTCTTTGCCTTTCATCTCGCCTCCTCACTCTAATCCAATATTTCTATATTATTAAGGGAAGAATGAAAACAATCCACGTGCAATAACAGAGGCCAACAGGACCTCCGTTTGACTCATGTTATCACGCATTCATATATTCCCTTTGATTAGGATTTGTTGAAACGTTGATTGAAATTTGAGTCACGCGGCAGTGATGGAAAAAGTTAGTAAACGGATCTTCATCTTCCTGACACGCCTGTTGGCCTTAAAGCTTCACTCATATTTCTATATTAAAAGTGGTTAAAATACAGAGGTGTCATGAGCATTTTGGTCTCTTTCAGTTCATTATTAGGTGCCCACAGCTGTACTGTTTTGGTTCAGTCTTACAGCTCTCATCAGCAGTTTCCAGCCAAAGTAAGCAAGTGTTATACTTTCAGCATCCGCGAGGGACCGCTAGGGTCCACGTGACGAAACAAACATCATCAGAGAGGGTACGCGTAGGCTCTGTGCAGACATCGGCTCGACTCCCAAACTCTGTGACCACGCCCAATACGCTATCAGGGTGCCAACTGATCTACTGCGCGACTCTGCCAAGCAGCTGACTCCAGAAAGTAGCACAAACAGAAGTAGTCCGTATCCTAGGTATCCGAAGCTGTCCATGTACAAGTCCGCTCCAATGAATATCTGAGCCTGTAGGCAGTCAAAGTTAGCCAGATGTATGTCCATATAAACCTGTAACAATTCACCTTACTTAAGAAACTTAAAGGGAAAAACATATACACAAAAATAAGGTGATGGGCGGATCTGATACCTGCTCTTACAACACGTTCTCACTCTCAAGTGATCACATATGGACACATATAAGAGCCATCTTCGTCAGTTTGTGGCGCATCCCTTTACCGTTTTAGCCTTGTAGTATCGGTTTTTGACAGTAAAGGTAGGTACTGTAAAACATCAATTAATACAAGTATTATTCTGTTTGAAATAAATAAACTGTCCCATATGGACGCCTGTCCCAAATATAGACAGGGTAAATTCAGTAATTTTAGCAAATAAAAGCCCGGGCTATTAATCAACGTTTGACGGTTGTGATTTAAACAGAAAAGACTGAGTAAGTAGGTCAGGGGTCACTAATAGGTGGACCGCGGTCAGGATCCGGACCCAGCCGCTGTCCTCTCCGGACCGCCGACCTACAGCCGATTTATTATTGAGACTTACTACCTCATGACGGAGCGTTTCTTTTTTAACCCACACAGCTTTTCTAGCATTTACTGTACTGGTTTTGCTGCCCAGGAAACTCATAGGCCAATCGCATCGTCTCATGTGATACTGCTCAGCCAATCAAATCTGTGCATTCGAGTCGAGTCAAGTCGAGTGAGATACACCGGAGACGTTTTGGGCAGGGTTGGGGGATATTGACTACCAGCTATATACAGCGTGGTGGCCTCCAAAATCCAGCTGAATTACAACATTAACTTAGTTCTCCTTATTAGCGAGGCTCCTTGCATGCTGGCTAATAACTTTTTTTTAAGCTGGGTCTCTGACACTGACAGCATTGTGATGGACAGATTTGTGCAGATTTGTGTGTTCAAGAGGGAGAGAGAGAGCGAGAGAGGTATGGGTGAATGAGAGAGAGAGAGGGATGAGCGAGAGGACATGCTGAGCAAACGAGTTACAGCGCTCTGCAATCAAATACGATTTTAAATAGGCTTATTAAAATAAATTGAAAATCAGTCTGTGGCGTCAGCATTGATATTGTGGCGAGCCGCCATAAATAAATGAACGTATGGGAAACACTGCACACGGAGAGAGGAGGCGAAAGAGAAAAAGACATTTCACTAGAATGCAGAGATTCTTACATGTACATTCCTCCCACGGGCCGTTCAAAACCAGAATATCTCATATATCTCCAATGCTAGCTGGCAGGACAAACTAGCTCACGTTTCTCACTGAACAAGAGAAAGTAGTAAAGAGGTTTATAAGAGGGAATGAAAGAGAAGAGGAGGCATTACAGCTCTTCATTTGATGTGTTTATTATAAAATTGGTTAAGACTACACTTTATATTTAATTTTTTCTAAAAAAAATTAGGCACTTTATTTTAGTTTACTTAAATTTAGAATTTATTATTCAAGTATTTATTATTTATTATCCCTCCAGTCTGATGTGAAAACTGAATATTGTTGAAATGTTGTCAGTTGTTGACTAAAAACATATATGTTGATACAACTATGTGTTACGGCACGGAATGATAACGCAAGTTAATCGTTAAGATGTTCCGGACCTTTGCTTCGGGAAATTTTCTCTAACTGGGACTCCTTGAATTCTAATTGAATACCCCTGAAGTAGGTGTTTTGGATGGATGGAGGGCCAGAACCCAGACTTTGAACCAGGAGACCGGGGTTTGTGTCCTGTGTGAAACAAAAAGTCAACATTAACTATATCTATTTAAGTTTGGCAAGTTAGGTAAATTGATGTAAGTGAAGTTCGTTAACTTGCGTGTTAACTGACATGTGGTTATTTTAACCCAAACCATGATCTTTTCCTAACCATAATGAAGTAATTTTGTTGCCTAAACCCAAGCAAGTACTTTCTGTGTCTAATCCTAACCAAACTGCAACGTTTCACGGTGCCATTTCAAAATTCAGTCTAACCGGACGTTGCAGAGCCCTACACATCAAAATATGACGGAAAAGGGGTACCCAGGGCGTTAAAAGGCAACAGCAAAGGGCCTTGACCAAGCGGGAGTGAGAATGTGTTGGCAGTGAACAGACGCTGCCATTTGCCAGTGCCTAATATGGTCAAATTACAGAAATAAACAAAAAATAAACATCATTTGTTGCTTTTTGCACCATATATTAATCCAAATCAAATATGTTTGTGTATGACCTGGAAGGTACACAAGACACGAAAACTGGGAGGCTTACCCACTCCCACACAAGTCCCAAAGGCCATTAACTTAGTCAGATGATGAATAAATCCCCCTTAAAGAAATAAAAAATTACCAAGGGAAAGTGAAAAGTTTAAAATATTTTTGACTGCCAGGTGCCAGTTCTTACCAGTGTTACTATTTACTAATGAATTACACAACAATGCTATTTTACTTTTGCATACTTTGTTTACATTGAAGTTCTTCACAGACAGAATATCTGGAAGTCCCCCAATTCATTCGTGCAGCTCTATGGTCTCTCCTTTGCTGTGGTTTGATCCTCACAGTGATTTCAAGATATGACTGGGACATGTAAACAAAAGAATTTGGTTGTTGTTGAACTGTACATGTACATCAGAGAGGCAGGTCCAATCATCATGATCTCCCCAAATATTTACCCTTGTGTCACCTCAGGCACTTACTGGGAATAGGAGGGGGAAAACCAAAAGTGGCAGAATACAGAGCAGCAGCATGCCTTCTTTCTGTTGTAGTAGGTTGGGAGGGCTGGAGTGTGTGTGTGTGTGTGTGGGCATGCCTTGATGTTGACAGAGACAATGTCTGAGCTTTGTCAACACATGGAGCAATTTGCGGCGTGTTTGTAGAGAAAGAGAGAAAAAAGAAACAGTAGCTACATCTGACTCGAATTATTGTTGTTATTGTGATTCCATTGACATGTGTACAGATTTTAATGAACAAATATATTGAAGCTATCCACTGGAACATTTAGATGACAGGATTTTAACATTGTCACACTGTCACATGCAGCATCAAACAGTGAGTCATATGTACTGTATATATATATATGTGTACCATATCTGCATGCACAAGTAGCAGTCCAAGCAATAATGGATACACCTGACATTCTACTAAGAGGTGTTGTGTGTGTATGACATCCTGAAAAAGATATACCCTCATTAGGGTTACAAACAATTTACTGATTTGGGCTGATGCTGGGAATGTTCTATTTTATTACCGCTCGACCTCAGTGCTGTGATAGCACTATGATAAACACTAATGATCATAATACTCATAATACTAGTTATCAATAGACTTAATCAGTATGTATATATATTCACAACAGCTCTTAAATGGTTTGAGTGATATCTCTCAAAGATCTCTTTTCTGTCCCCATCAGTAATTATGTTTCATCTTCCTCTCCATTGATGTTACACATATTTATTGCTGCTCTTACTAGTTTGTATTTTTAGTTGTAGATCCCTTGCTGTATTGACGCTTTGTTGACAGATGATGTTTTTGTTCCTCAAATGTAAGTTGCTGTGGATAAAAGTGTCTGCCAAATGAGTAAATGTAATGTAATATAATGTAATGATGTGTGGGGTGCCCCAGAGATCTATTCTTGGTTCCATTTTGTTTTCACTTTTTTATGCTTCCATTAGGAAATGTTATCAGTAATTTTAATGTGATCAAAAATACTACATCCAAAGTACTACGTTTCGTTTTAAAATGGAGAACTTTTGCTGCGTTTGGACCTCCCGTCCAGATTAAAACGGCGAAGCCCGAAGACCCAAAACAAAGACGTTAGAAAATGCAGCTGATTCCATTTAAAACTAAGGGGTAGCATATTAGTACGGACAGGCGAAAATGGATGACTTTAAAAAACAAGACACAAACACATACACATACATTTGGCTTCCTGATTGGGTCTTATCAGTCATGCAAAACACAATGCTACTGAGTTTGTTTTAAAAAAAATTATGTTTAACTTTGGTGGTGTCTTTTCTTTTCTTATCTATTGTTCTCATATTGTATCTATATTCTGTATGGTTATTTATCTTTGTTTATTCTCACGTATTTTGTGAAGCATGCACAAATATAGTTATTATTACTATATTAGTTCTTCTTCATTCTATAGAGCTCCATTGAAAGTATTAAAAACCGTGAACACACACTGTAGTTTCTTTTTACTCAATCCCTTATACACGGTCCTGCTGCACCAATACTTACTAGAGCACCAAATGTGGATTCTTCTGCCACTGAAAAAAGTCCCCAAACAAATGCACTATTTCCTCCTGTTTGAGTAAGGTTAAGAACTACAGTGAGCAACTGTTTTAGGTAATTACTGAGCCCTTTAAATATTATTTAACTATATATTTGTGAGGTGTTTTTGAAGATTTACATCTTGCCATGTAAGACTGAAAAATAACAGAATTGTTTCGGCAAGTGCGACAAAAAGACATCTGTTTACATTCAAGTGAGAGTGCCCTCTAGTAGTCATTTAGTGGCTAAGTGACTAAATGTTGAGAGCAAAGGAGGAAGTCAGGTGATGTTAATTTAAAGTGAAAAAGTCTCAAGAAGGCTCAACAAAACAAGAAGCTAGCTCACATGCGCCAAATTTCAGTTGATTTTGATTATGGGAAATCACATACTGTTATAAATCAGAATATTTGTGCATAAGCTGTGACTCCTAAGACATGAGTCCTAAGCACAAGATGCAATGTGAGATGGAGAAGTGCGAGGGAGAGGACCAGAGTGCGTCAACCTTGTCCATTTGGATGGATGGATTTGGATGGATACCATCATGGCGGAAAAGGCTGGACGGTTCCAGAGGACTTAGGTTGCAGCTAGAGACTCATTCCATGGTGGGAATGTAACTGCTAAGTAAGACTTGTCTAACGTGGACAGTGAGGGAGTGAAGGTTGCTAAAATCTTGTTTGAGGAATTCAGAGGACTGAGACTAGAAACGTGCTAAATAAGTGCAGTCCTTTTACCATTTACCATTCCAGCTGGATGGTGAATTGAGGAGGTGCATGAGAGGAGCGTCTCCCTCTCCTGCAGCGCGAAAAAACAACCAGAGATCAGGGCTCCTGATGAGATGGAATGGAGCTGACCAGCTCAGAGCAGGAAAGTGAGCAATGACAGGCTCTGGGGGAGATGGAGCAGAGGCATCAAACACTCACAGGTTATCTCAGTTTGTGCTGGACCAAAGATGATGGTGTCCATGAACTTCTCAGCTACCTGGATCTGGTAGTGTGGATAATTGTCCTTCTACTTTGAGCCATGGATTGTGGTGGCTGGGTAACAGATATAAGAAACAGGCCAGTGCAGGCGTAAAAATCAAAAGTTAGTGACCAGCTGTCAATGGTAGCTAACATTTACACGTGGGGGCTCCCACCAGTGACAGAGGTTATACACACAAAGCAAGCAGCAAAACTTGTCCAACACGGACCAACTGCAGAAATTAGGCTTCAGTTTGCAGACTGTAGCTTGTATTCACCCAGTATCGATAGTTACATATCGTAACTACAGATTCTACGAGTATAGACATAGCTCTCTAAATGCTTCAGGGTTTATCCCCGTGCGTATGCACATTCTTGAAGATTTTCTTTAAAGCCTCTGCACCCTGAGGGGTACTCTTCTGCAGTATATCAACTGCGTGACCTGAGCTCTGCTCCCAAAAATAGAGGGCGACACCTATAGTCATAGAATCTGGAGTTATGATACGTAACTAACTTTCTATTTTGTTTAGGCTTCATCCTCTAATGAGATGTTGCTACTGGGTTAAGGGCAAAGCTGATGTTGTCTATGCCCCTATGACAGACGTCTATTCCATTTGCATAACTTTTCTGTGTAATGTCACTAGTCGCCTTTAGAGTATCTGTGGCTCAGTGCATGGCTGTAATTCCCATTCATAATCAATAGCTGCCAATTGCTGTCCTAACTTTTCAGTCCCATACATTTTCCCATTTTCCTGTAAGTCTGCTGCCTTTGTCTACAATGTGTCAGACTAGGGTAATGGATAGTGCAGACTGGAAACTTAAATGTTGATTTCACCCCAGAAAAACATTTGATCAGTCTGTAGACATTGAGATTGCAAAAATACCTTTGAAGATGCAAAAACAACCCACATTTGAAATAGGTTTAAAGATGATTATTATGGGGTTAAAATATCACAAATAGTTATGTAAACCACTATCAAATTTTCAAACATTCACGAGACTTTGTTATATTAATTATTCAGTTACTACAGACCCATAAAACTGCATCACATCAATCATACCAATTTACTGCACATGTGTGTACTATTCAAATTCTTTCTTCAAATTTAAGGTGAAGGATGTTTGGACTTAGCAAATGGTGTTTAAGATCAACAAAGCCCTGCTTTGTTTACCATATTTTCATCATTTTTGCATGATTTGCATAGTATTTGCATTCTGACCCTTAGCTGGCCTCAGCTGCACGGTACAGTTGTGCAGGGGAAAGCCCACTGGCTGTTGCTCATTACACAACCAGGAAGCAATAACAGCAGCTGGCCAAAAGCCTCCAGCTACAGTGAGGGTAACCATACCAAGGAGGTTTTCCACCAGACAGCTGAACTGAAATGAACAGCTGAACTGGGCAAAAATGGATTGTTCTTGTCTATGCTCCAGTAAAGTTTGAGGTTTTCCTCTCATCTAAAAGGTAGAAAACAATATAGAGAAAAGCACTTATTTATTCAGGTGTTGTGGAAGTGTAGACAGACAATAGATATGCAGCAGATGTCACACCGATTTCATAAATTTATTTATAAAACAAAATTGTGTAGTCACATGAAAATCAGGTTCAAATGAGGTGTAATTTAAACCTCATTTGGAAATAACTAACCAAACTAACTAAAATCAGTGTCCTTAAGCATCTGAGGCAGGGCTGTATTTTATTTCAGTTATTTATGGCCTATTTCTATTATTTATTTTCCTTTCCTATATATTTAGCTAATTTGAACTGACTGGGTTGTACCTAATTCATCCAAACTAAACACAGTTTCATAACAGACATGGGCGCTTTGTTTATCAGATAATACACTCACATGTATTTCTAATCATTAACAAACTGAATCGGTCCTTCAGTGCAAAGCTGCACGAACCAGAACTGTGATTGCTCCTGCCGTTTATGTCAAAGAGATTGACATAGCATGCCAAGCATGTCATGTCAAGAAGAATGTGGTCCCCTCTGTAACAGCTTGCAGAATATGACCAAATTCAGTCAAACGGCAGATTCCAAACTTGTGGAGCAACAGCACAGCATTAACCTGCTGACCCAAACTGCAAGCAGATAAAAATAAAGGAGACAATGCCGACATACATGGTATAACATATGCATCTCCTTGTGTGAACACACTCTGATAAGATAGTATTCATTTCTCTTGCGCTATGCCTGTTTCATCTGTGTGGGAAAACTACAAGGAATGTGCTATCACTTCCCAAAGAGCCTTCTCTCGCCGCCACAGACAGGCAGCTTGTTAGCTAGTTCATTCCTGCCCATACAGGCACATTAGAAGGCTTGGCCTACTAAACTTAAACTCCGGCATGTGGGAAAGGTTACTTTTAAAAGCTGCTGGGGCAAACATGGTGTCAGTCAAAACAGGTTCAGGACAATTTTGGATGACAAACAGGTCAGATTTACAAGGCTTGCTATCTAAACAAAGACACTTTTAACACTGTGATAAGCCACTCCTAAAAGTCTCAAACAGCATAACTCACTGTCAGCGGAGGAATTCCCTTAATACAGGTTGATTGTGATTAGAAAATACAGCCAGGTTTCATCAGCATCAAACCCTTTCTTCCCACTTTTCTAACTTTAATTGGCTAGATTGTAGATGGTATTACTCACATACAATAATACAAACTTTAAAGTGATACTCCTCCCTTCTTCTTTATTTTGACATTGAAGCACTCACCTTCTGTAGACTTGAAATGTGGTTGTACCTTCAGAGCAGTTGCTGTAAGCTAGGTTTAGCGCAACCTTAGCTAAACAGCACCTACTGTGTCTACAAGTGGTAATTACAGGATTATGGCAAAGGCTAAAACCAAGCAGTAACCCCTGGCTCTCACAACTGAAGCCAATGCGGAAGTAACAAAATCTGCATTCTTTAGCCCCTTTTCCACTGCTGGTCCCAGCTCAACTCGCCTTGACTCGCTTTTGGCCTGCGTTTTCCATTGCAGATAGTACCCCTCAATGTAGCTGGTCATCATAGCAACGCGGCACATAACTGACTTCAATTCAATTCAATTTTATTTATATAGCGCCAAATCACAACAACAGTTATCTCACAGCGCTTTTCATAAAGAGCA
>JAPMOB010235075.1:0-14025 GCA_029875015.1 Lepomis gibbosus | reverse complement strand
ATGTCATGAAACTAAGTTCAATGAATATTATTTGTGTAGGGAAAGAAAAAAAAGAGTTTGGTGATGCTGTGGTGACCTAAATCATGTCTTTTATTTCAATTTGAGCAAAATAGGACTAGGAGAAGTTTTGATACACAAATAGGATGCTCGTTTCAGGCTAAAACAGGTGTAGTTTTATTTAAAAATCATGGTCAGTGTAGCTTTAAGTCTTAGGGTGGCAAGATAAGGGAGGAGGAAAGGAGTGATGGACAGCTAGAGGGAGGGAAAGAGAGAAGGGGGGATGGAGGGATGGAGGGAGGTTTATAGTGCAGCAGAAACTTCCCATGCTGGCCTCCCAGTGTGGCTACGTAATGAGGGCAAGGGACACAGACACACACACACACACACTCGCAGACACACACTCGGGGCTGAGCATGGCCCCACGGCTGATTAGCGGCACACAAAGGCCCCAAACAGAAGTAGCAGAGGACACACAATGGGAGCAGGGCCTCAAGGCGTGGTTTACTTCTGCCCTGAGGGAGGAGGCGAGAGAGGTAGAGACACAGTGGGAGACAGGGGGAGAGAGAGAGAGTCCCACTGAGCTGGACGGACAACCAAAGGTGGGGGGGTATGTGGGTGGAAAAGTGTCAGAAGCAGAGAGGAGTTTTGTTTTTGTCCTGATAAAGACATGCTGGGTTTCTACTGAGGTCTATTTGCAGTGACTGCAGCATCGGGAAACCAGATGAATTGATCAGCATCACAGCTGCTTGTTCAATGTCCCATCCAGGCTCCCATCCACCTGTTCTGAGGCACATTTTAGATTTAGAAACCTGACTGCCATTATGAGTATGTAAAAGTTTGCATTATACAACATTGTGGTACCTGCTTTAACTTTTTCTTAGTGTCTGGCAGTGACAGACTTCAGCAAACAGCCATTTTTACATGCCAGCACTTCACCACAAAACCTGCCACATAAAACAAAAATGGGCAAGCAGACATAAAAGGCACATGGTGTGAAGATGAAGATGCAAATAAAATTCTTGAAAATAACATGAAATGCCAGAGGCAGTAATGAAATGCCAGGATTTACCAGGTATTCTGGTGCTTCTTTTAATTATGTAATCTTGTTTCACACACTCATTCCCTTGACATTAACACAACATTTGGATGAAAACACACCCTATGATTCATATTGTATGTGTTTATTCATGACTGACCCAATCTACTTTATGAGCCATAGGACAGGATAGACAGCACCAGGAGCAATCATAGTTATTCTATAATCTCTCTATGGTATGTAGACAAAATAGAACATAAATTAATTGCAGATAAAAGAATATAATGGAATATAAAGATAGCTTGACAAGACATTGACATACATTACATCAACCTTAAGGCCCCTTTATACTGTGCATTATCAGGCTGGGCTCTCCTAGACGAAAGTTCCTCAAGAGAGGAATGAGGTGAAGCTCTAAATCTTGTCTCACAGTGTGATCTAAGACCACCATTTTTGATTGACAACCACAGATATCAGCTCATTTCTCTCACGGCTGCTTCAAAATTCTGACAGTGTTGAAATTTAGGACCAAATTCTCACAATGTGCTGCTGTGACCCATGTTTACAAACGAACCAATAAGAATATGACATGAAATGACAGAATAGACTGGTGAGCTTCATGCTACTGTTAAAAGAAAATCCAGCCCCTCAGCTAAAGCTTGCTTGTTGTTTTGCTAAATTTTCAAAACACTGGATTGGCAGATATTGATGAGACAAGTTGATAATATGTCACTGCTCACATCGTAGCATCCCGATTCATTTGAAAGTATCATCGCTTCATCTGATATGCCTCAAAATTGATACTGTACAGAAATACACAGATTTGGCAACAGTGTGACATGTGATAAACTGAAGATTGTTTTGTCACACAGTCTTTAGACACCATTACTCTGAAGACACTTGTTTCTGCCAGTAAGTGCAGATATTAGCATTAATCTCCACATAAAATAAGTTTATTCATACCACAATATTAAGTGTAAACAATGGGCGTGTTCATTAATACTCCATAGATTTTCTTTTAAGGTGCACGATAGCTACCTTGAAACAGGATAAGCTGCGATTTGAACTTAAAGCCCTTTTCACACATGAACGCTTCGGCATTGCTGGGCTTCTGCCATGGTTTGGAAGAGGTGGTTAAAGCCTTTAAAATGTTAAAACTAAAATAATTTACCATCAAAACAATGAACACACCCAGCTCATTATGTGTACAACTATTTGCTAAATGCATTTTCAAGCAGGAAATTATTGTTTGAGTTATTGCTACCACAGTCCAGGATGAGAGCTTTAAAATCATTCCGGCGGCTCTTTGCATAGATTACTATCTACATATTTCTGCAGAGAAAGAACATTATATAGCAACAACTAATGAACACGGCCTTCTTTTCACAGAGGTGCAGCGGCTGCTGTAATCTCCACTGTTCAATTAGCTGCACTGACCGGGACACCATCTACACTTCATTAACAGGGAGGGGAAGGTATGGAATTAACCTCTTTCTCTCTCTCTCTCTCTCTCTCTCTCTCTTTCTCTCTGTTTCTTTCCTGTTCTCTCTCTCTAGCTATTCCCTTTTTATACTTTACAGATTAAATATCTTAGTAGCAGAAAAGTGAAACTATTCCAAATTAGCTTCTCTGTATCAAGTTTAATCATAATCTCCTCTTATTTTACCTTCTAAAATGGAAGCTTCAGGAATATTTACGAAGAGCAATGTGGAGAAAGTTGGGGGGCTGGGGGTATAAATCCACAAAGACAATTTAGCTTTTCCTGCCTCTTTTCCTGTTTTTCCAATTACTTAATGCTATTTAAATACACCAGAGCTGACACACACACACACACACACACACACATTAATGGTCCTCAGCAATGGAGAGGCTCCTGAAATAAGTCACGCAGTAATTGTATTTGATAAATCATAAAGGGAGCCCATCAGAGGAAAGCTAGCTGTAATAAAATGATAAAATAGACAATTATGAAAAAATCCCTGGCCTTTAATTTCCTAAACACAGTCTGGAGAGAGTCCGTTTAAGCCGGAACGATTTGACGAGATGCTCAACACGTTTTTTTCCCCCCTCTTTGACACTGCAAATTACACCACAGGCCTCTGAAATGGTCGTTACAACAGCAGAACACCACAGATCCCTACTCATTGCTGGTTCTTATATCCTCAGTTAGTTTCATATGATAGTTGCCCGGTAGTGAATTCCTCATTTTATTATTATTAAATTGTGGTTTTGTTGGTAAATTGAGATTAAAAGAATAGTGAAGTAGTTGCAGCTAGTAGCTGGTTAGCTTAGCCTAGCATAAAGGCTACAAACAACTTGTCCAGTTCTGTCCAAAGGTAACAAAAGCTGAAGTGCAAAAACAACTATTTGTGGTATCACAGTGTGGTACTATTTCTTGGCTGGACACAGTGACTTCTTACTGTCTTGTCATCACCATGAGGTTGCCAGGCAAACAATAGAGTCCAGGAAGAGTATATTGATCATTTAATCTAACACTCAGCAAGAAAACTAAAATATTATTTCCCAAAATGTCAAACTACTCAAGTTACTTTTGAGTTAAAGTTCCTTTCCATGCAGTGTTCATATTACTTGTTCTACCTCCTTTATAACCATCCCCATCTACTTGTTATGGCTTGGTCTATGGTAATGATGAAATTCCCTGGTAACTGTCAGTGAACCTCTACTTAAAACAACATTGTAGCTTCACTGCGGCTTATGTGTAGATCACTAATAAAGACATTATACATACTTTACTATAAATGATCAACACTTACAGTAGTTAACCTGATGTCACACCTGTTAAAATATTATGATGGTAACTGCCAAATAACTATACAGATTCAGACCAGGGTTTCCTGATGATACAACTTCCTTGAGAAAGCTTATTCTCACAAGATCACATTAGCTCTTTGAGGCACAGATTTTTTTGACACGGTTGAATAAAACTCCCATTCCTCATTGACTGTTCTGGCTGAGACAGCCATGACTGTGTGAGATCTGCACCACAAAGAGTTAAAAAAAAATCAGATCTCCTGGTTCCTTGTGTAAATGCAGCCAGACACACTGTGTGTCTGTGTAGTGTAGGCTGCTGTGTAAAATAACATGGAAAAGGTGATTTTCCACTATAGTGAGGCTTCCACACTCTGTGTCCCCCAGGCAGCAGCAGAGACATGATTGAATTTTGTGTGTGTGTGTGTGTGTGTGTGTGTGTGTGTGTGTGTGTGTGTGTGAAGACATATACTCTTTGCTGTATCTACACTGGTTTGTAATGTTGGTTGAAGTAAGAATTCATTATGTACCCGTTGATTAAACAGAATGCATTTGATATTTTCACAAATGTATGTTTTTTTAAAAAGAAAATGAAGAAAGAAACACCACTTTTTTCCGGTTATTCCTCAAAAGAAGACTTCCTGGAGATGTGAGGTTTTCACATTACAGCAGTCTGATTACACTAGGAGAGGGGGGTTAGGAGTGGGGTTAGTACAATCACACACTTGCCTTGTGTCTTTATCTTGACAAAACGCACACTAATGTTGCTTCTCTGTCTCCCTGCAGGTGATGCTGATGGTGTAACATCAAGTCAGCAGGAGTACAAGAGACGGAGAGTAAATGAGCTTGCTGTCAGTTGTGTGAGCCATTTCTAGGTGAAGCAAACTGAATTAAACTGAATCAAGCTGGACTGATCTGAACTGGAATGACCTATACTGAACTGAAATGAAAGCTCTTGGAGTTTTTCTTTCAATATATGGGGTTTATTCACATTTACATTATGTTCTATGACATGAATTAAACCTAAAATGAATTTTGACACTGTACAGTGTCAGCTTTCTTTTGTGTCTTTGTTTTCTACATAGTTTATATTCTTAATATTAATTCACAAATATGGTTCTAAATGAATGACAATGTTGCTTAGTATCTGCTAGATTTGTTAATAAGCTCCATTGAGGTTGATTATATGTCAAGATTTTGATCACAACTTGTTTCCGCTGCCACCAAGTGGCATAAAAAAGAAAATGGTTTTCAGAAGGTTAAGTTAAACAAAAGTAAATAATAAGAAAAAAAATCTTTGTTTCTGAAAAGATGAAACATGTTTCTGGGCCTTTCTGTGAAGCTGAAGGTATATCTACAGGTGTACTGGATTGTAAGAATATAGCACGCTGTCATTAAAAAAGATTACATGCATGTAAAGACTTGTGAACAATAAATAAAAGTTTTTGTTTGGGTTCATCTTCAGATATGTGCTTCAGACACAGCAATACACTTGATCAAGTGTTGTGTATTAACACACAAAATCTCTATACACCCCACACACACACACACACACACACTCTCTCACGCACAGAGAGAACAGTAGCCCCTAGCTATCTGAGGCAGTAAGTGTAAATGATCGCATATTTGTGGTCATAACTCACAGCCATACAGGCTACTGATGGAAGCTGACACCCGATGTCTCTTTCTGTGTGTGTCTGTGTGTGTGTGTGTGAGAGAGAGAGAGAGAGTCATTTTAGACTCTTCATGTCGTTTCCCTTCTGTCTCTTCTCGTCTTCCTCCTCCTCATCCTCGATGCCTCGGGTGATGAAACTGACTCTGTTACATCAGACCAACACCCTCCAGCCCGTATTTGTCCTCCACCCATCTACACATACACTCTCTCTCTCTCTCTCTCTCTCTCTCTCTCTCTCTCACACACACACACATGCAAACACATTTGTTTGCCCACACTCTAGAACCACATTAGTGTGTTTAACCTTATTGATTAGGTCTTATCTATTGATACAAATCAGGGGTGATCCATCACTGATATATCTGTTTACGGGGTGGGGATGAGTTTATATTGATGGATGACAGAAGTGAAGAGCAAGGACAAACATAAAATTACAATGACTCCATTTTCACTGTGGGCTAAAACAAATTTAATAGAAACTGAGACTCTATTGCAGAACAAAGTTTTAATTTCAAGAGCATTAATGTTTAAAAATATAAATTCAGTTGTTTAATATAGCTTTGCTGAGTTATGTGTTTCTTTAACAAAATAATATAATATGGGAAACACTCATTTAAACTAAATTACATTAGTAACAAAAGCCAAAAAATAAGTAAATCTGTAAAAATCTGTACTTAAGCATGACAGGAAACAGCAAAATCAGAGTGGTTGTGACGCATTTGACATTATCAAGCTTATTATTATCATTATTAACAAAGGATTAATACAGGAATGATCATTTCAGTGAAAAGTCATATTGTAGTCCAAAAGTCTTCAACAATCCACATCTCTGCTGCTGATGTTTATCAGTCACTTGAACATTGATAAATACAAATACACTTATTATGTAAAAATTGCAGCATTCATTGCTTCTTGTTCAGGACTGTATGGTTGTATTTTATATTGATCTGCTTTCCTCGCTATTAATATGTTACAGTTTCTCTGGTATTTTGTTGTTGTTGTCAGACAAATAAATGTTAAATAATAATAATCCATTAAAAAATTCTGTTCTGTAACTGCGTGTGCTTTTAACTGAAGATGAAATAACAGAACAAAACAAAAGTATTGTACACATCTTCAATACACACCAACACAGAAAGATTTATCAGGTTACACAGGGTGATGATTGGGACAACAGTTAGGTATTCAACACACAAAGTTTTTGGACTTTCTCCCTTTAACTAATGATCTGTGATGGCAACTTCACTTTGAGAAAACGTACCAAGACAATATGGGAAAACTATAATAAATAACATGCTCCAATAACTTTTGCTTTCATTTTATGTTCATTATGTCAATACCACATTACTTTTTTCTTTTTTTTCTTTTTTTTTTACAGTACATTTATGTCTAGAAGGTTGCTTAAAGTATTTTCATTGATTAAACACGTCTCCTGGCTTTCAGTTTCAGTTTGAATGTATTTAGTTTGGATCCAAGGCTACACTGCTAGGACTAATGATTTTTCCTTTTATGCCACTCTACTCCTAACAGATATACTTTCCCCATCTGAAGTCTTTGTGATGTGCATGAACACACAATAAAAACCTGGAAGTGAAGTGTTTACTTGGTAAAGAACTTAGAGGTTTTTCCTGCAGAAATCCATCAATGTTAAGAGGGTTTCTGTAATCCCTTGACAAAATCCGTGACAAAAGTAACCAGATTCCTTATTTATATGATGTTCAAGATTTTGGGCTATAGAAACACCTCTCTTTGTAATGCAATACAATCAAGAGCAACACAAACCATCCTCCAAAATGACCGTAATGATGAATGATGAAAGCACACCTGTATGCATACACGTGCTTTAAAGGGCATACTTGTTTACATTTATGTTAATACTTGTTTGTGATATTTGTTTTTGCACCATTCTTTGTGTGGTTCTTGAAGTTCCCTGTGGGATCTGCCTGCTTTGGTTCAATTCCATCTACTTGTGTGTCAGAATGATGATATAATCATGGAACAGAATGTGATGGAATACGAGACTGTGTTTGTTGGCCCATCGGCTTGAAGACAGCCTTGAACCATTTGTCTAGTAATAGTTATTATACACGGAAATTCAGAATAAAAACATCACTGGCATGAAGTTACCTCTGGATGCCTGGTAAGTTGATTACATTTTCCACATGCCACAAAAATCATGAGTCTCTTCTTGAAGTCCAGATTTCATGAACATCTGATTGCAGTGTAGATTTAAAATCATTGTGATGACCCTGTATTTGATTCCCTTTGATTCACAACTAATGTAGTTGACATTAGCAGATTGTTTTTAGAAGTAACAGTGAAAACAAACATAACACAGTAAAGACGGTGTATTAGAAACATGATGAGAAGATACTATGAGCAGAAATTGGTTGAATCTCATCTCTCACTAGTTACTTTTTTCAGCTTTTACAATACTGTAAAAGTTTCCATCTGTATTTTAAGTCTACTGAAAATAAAATACCCATATTATTCAAAAAATATATAGCTGCAATTAGTTTACTTATCGATGAGCTACAATGGTAACATGAATTCAACAAAAGCAGGAAAAAATCTGTCTGGAGGTAAAGGGTCTAAAAATCTAGTATTTTCATGTGGGCTTCTTTAAATATAATTTTAAGATTTTATTTTAAAAGAAACATATGTTTACTTACATGGCTTTGTGCATCTAAATTCCTTCTTTTCTGCTCTGCTCTCGGGTGTGAGAAATAAACAGCAGATTTCATCTTGCACCATGATTGACGACCAGGACTTTCAGGTCGTTGTAGGAGGCCTCATCTCCTCCGCCTCCACACTCTATGAAGTCCAGGATATCCTGGGGTGTGGCGCCTATGGAGAAGTCATCCAGTGCAGGAAGTTAGCCACCAATGAAACGGTGGCTGTAAAAATCCTCAAAAGCAAGACATGCATTGAGGAGGCAAAGGAAGAGGTGCAAACAAATTATGTTGTGTTTCAACATTACCCTTGTAATTTCCATGTAATGATTCAAAAGCACAGTGAATTCCCATCTAATATCTCACTAACATCCAACACATACATTCCCCAGGAGGTAATCCTTAAAAAGATGAAAGAGCTTGACTCAGACATGTTTAACATCGTCAGATGGAACGACTCCTTCACCTTCGAGGGACATTTTTGTCTTGAGTTTGAAAAGCTGGATATAAGTCTGTATGAGTTCCTGCAGATGAACGATTTTCAGCCTCTTAGGTTGATGGAGATCCGCCCCATTATGCAACAGGTTTGTTACTGTAACACAAATTGCATTATAGGGTCTAAAGCAATGGATGAAGGTTGTACTTTATCTCATGAATGCATGCGTGCAGTTTTGCCAAAATCACAGTTAAGATAAGATAAGATGATGTTAAAATAGTAAAAATATGCATAGATTTCTGCAGTATGTAAACCCAAACAATGTCCCTAAGGACTAGAGATGGTGGCTCATGGTGGATACATTTACATATTATGTTTTTTTCAAATTAAGGCAAAAGACCTTATAGTGTATTATCCCCAAACTAAAAGTAATAGCTATTTAGGTGTTCATATAATTGGATGTATATATTTATAATTATTGACAAAAACAGTAATACATTTTGTCATAGTTTTCATTGACAAAGCACATGTTTGTGTTGGTCATTGCTGCATTCTCATTCTCAAAATATCTGCCATTGTGTAAGTCATATCATAGTTTTGCATACTATATTTTACTGTTCACTGTTTACTTCATAATTTCAGTTGGCTATAGCTCTGGAGTTTCTAAAGCGCATAGGGATTGTTCATGCAGATTTAAAGCCTGAAAATATTATGATGGTGGACCATTTATGGCAGCCATTGAGAGTGAAAATCATTGACTTTGGCTTAGCCTGTGACAATCCTGAGGAATGGACGGGTGTGACTCTTCAGACCCAATGGTACAGGTAGGTAAATGACAGCACATCTGATCTGTGTACCTAGCTATGTCTGACAGCATATTAATTAAGTGTAGACCGTAAGTAGGAGTTAACTTCTAAGTTAGTTATAGTTATACAAAGAAATGTGTTTCTCTCGCTTGTCTAAGATCGCCAGAGGTCCTGCTGGGGGCTTCCTTTAACGAGGCTATTGATGTATGGTCTCTGGGCTGCATTGCAGCTGAAATGTTGATAGGCACTGCACTGTTCCCTGGCAATGATGAATATGATATGGTCAGTATTACACTTTAGAAGCCATATTCCACTACACTGTCTCTTATCTTTAGCATTTTCTTGTGAAAAAGGACAATGTCTTTCAATGACACATACCACGGCTCTCATTTCAAGCTAGTGACGCTTAAATCATAAAGTAATAGCAAAAAAAATCACTCATTCTGCCTGATAACCAGAGATCAGTATGTTTATACCTTGTAGGTAACTTAACTTTTCCAATCCTCTTGTGAAACCTTAACAAACTTTATCGTAATTAAAGTAACGTTCTGTTATGCCCACAGATGAGGCATATCTTATGCGCAACTGGAAAACCACCTGACCATCTGCTGAATGCTGGATTGTATACAGAACAGTTTTTCAAAGCAAAATACACAGGATTGGAACCCCCCCTGTGGAGATTTATGGTAACATTATTTGGTGTTCATTTAGCTATCATTCTATTTTGTGTCTTTGCTTTAGGTTTTTGATTGCATTTGTAACAAATTAGGTAACCCAAACATTTCCTTTCTTTAGTCAGTTGAAGCGAAGAATATTATCTGTAATCCAGTCACAATTACCCGTCTGAGTGATCTTAAGAAGGTGGGAACATGTTTTTATAACTTGAACATGAAGACATAACAAAACAAGTTCAGATATTCATACCATGTTGCTTATTTCTGATCCTGCACAAGGTGTCCTGTAAACTCTCAGGAGAAGATGCCAGTGCTGATGAATGTGACCGGGCAAGCTTTGTTGACTTGCTGACAAAGACACTGAAGGTTGATGCTTCTGAAAGAATTACACCAAGCCAAATTCTTCAGCATCCATTTATAACGATGAGCCACCTTGTTGGCACGTTTGACTGCAACCAGTAAGTCTGTGCTTAGATGCCGTGTTTATTATTGATGGGCTGATCCTGATAGATTGTTTGACTCAGTGATTGCTTGTCTTCCAGTGTGAAATTGTGTGTGAAGCTGATGAACATCTGTCACGGTCTGAGTACTGATGATGGTGACGATGTGAATCAGGTGACGCTGAACACTTGCCTGATCGACGAGGCCTATAACCGTACTGCCAGCCCGGCCTGTGTTCCAAACGAGGGTCACCTTGCTGGGTTAAGTAGCAGGGAGCAACTGTCCCTCCAGAGCAGCGTCATCAGCGAGAAAAACTATCCACCGAAGAAGAGAAAAATTTATCGTGTTGATGATTCAAAGTGTGGCAACTTGTAGGTGTTTGAAAAATCTCCCTGTATTGATTGTTTGATATTTTAGATGAATGGTTTTATATTTTGAAATATACTTTTTTTGCTTTCTTGACACCTTTCTCCTGTGCATCACCAACTGAGCAAGAGTCAACCACATTATGACAACAAGACTCCTGGAAGTTCAGGGGGGAAATAGCTACAGCACATAATGCCACATAACGTTGTGGTTTGTCTAAGAATTAAACAAATTAGATGTAATACATTAACAGGTGAGCTTTAGGACGTTGATGGGTGTGATTTTGAACTTTAGAGACAATCTGCTTTACTGTCTTCCTCTGTGTCCAGTCTTTATGCAGGGACTCCATGCTTATGAGAGTAGAATTGATCTGACTCTTAGCAAGAAAGGAAATAATCCAATTTCCCAAAATTTTGAATTATTGTTTTAGAGATTCTAACTATTTTTTGATCGTCATAGAATCCCAGACGCCATACCAGCTAAGACAAGGAGTGATGAATACCTGGATGCAGTGCCAACAGAGACAGGTGAGCAAGCAAGCCCAAGAAAGTCACCGCTGCACAAAAGAAAGAGGGATGATGTTGATCCATGCATAACCTCAGATGGCAACTACCCAGCACAGAAGAGGAATGTAAACCTCAATAAAGAGCTGACAGACAGCGTGAAAAGTAAGCTCCGACACACACACACACACATATACCGGATAAATTTAATTTTAATCAATTAAGGTATTTTCTTCTGTATAATAAAATTTTATGATGGCTTATAACATTTAACTGACTGACATTCCCAAATTTGCATATAAAATATAAAATGGCCGGTGTTTGATGGGAATTCATTTATATATAGGGTTAAATGTTTATTTGTTTTTAGAATTACTCAGCAACACGGAACAGGCCTGGTCCAGCACTGCCTGGAATGATCATATAAAGAAGACCAATGAGCAAGATTCAGGCTCAAAACAAGTAAAAATCTCTGCAGACAAGAGGAGTAGAGGAAGTCTGAATGGAGGAGAAGGGTGAACCTATCCAGCAGATAATGTCAACTAAAAAAATGTTGACACATCACTCCTGTCAGACTCAAAGGCTGACAAAACTAAAGTGACCAAATTAAAGACTGAAGAGTCAAAGTTTATTTATTTCATTATTTTATTCATTTTGATACATTGTTCTTTCTTTCTTTTAACATGTTTTGAAACAGCTTGATTTAGCAATAAAAACATTAGGAATGCAAAATACACCTTGTCATGTCTTTTCAACTTAAATATGTGTCCCCAGTGTGTCTAAAGACCCCCAAATAAAGACAAAAAACATCCTCACTATTTTCTATTGTCTTTCAGTAAATGTGTGCAAACACACCATTTGAATTTGGCTCCCTTCTTGGCATCATGGAGGGATCTGTGTAGCTATGACTTCCTCCAGCCCTATAGCGTTGCTCTACACGACACCAAGCGGTCCTTCCATCACTGAGCTAGAGCTGGAGGTTGTTCAGTCTGTCTGGCAGAAAGTAATTTTATGGTTATGAAGGAACATTAAATATTTTCTGGTTTTCCTGCTGATGTCCTCTGGCTGCTCTACCTCCTCTCTGTGATTTATGTAGTTTCCCTGATGGACAGATAACTTCACTTGTGGCTAATGTTACAGTCAGCTACAAAACGTCACCATGTCACATGACACTGAAACCTCGCAAGGAACAAGATGGCTGCAGGCGGCGAGTCCGGTGGCCACAGTTGCTTTTCTCCAGCTGCACTAAGTTGGAACCACACTTTTGCTCGGTCTTGCGGCATTTTCTTTGCAAATGCTGCCATATCAGTCATTGATCTCAGCTCACAGTAAGCACATAGCCCTCCCCTGCAATCACCTGCAGCGCACGTTAGACTATCAAGTCGGTGAAAGTCAGCTGCAGTCATCTAAAACGCACCTAATGAGTGGCCACCCCAGTCTCTCCCCCCGTCAAAGAGCACATGCATAAAATGCTGTATACTGCATGTATACTGCATATTTTATCTAACCACTTGGTTTGAGTTAAAATGTGAAGAGCGGCATACAAGTGTTCTCATATTACGCTCTGTCGCTTTAAGAGGGTAACCTCTGACCCTGAGGCGTGACAGACTGTAATGTTTACTTGAGCAGAGGCCTCCGATTCGTCTAAGTAGATGGCAATCACATTTCTAAAATCGTGATTGGTTAAGGGGCGGGACTAAGAGGCAGCGCAGATCGGAGTACACCAGTGTTGTACCGAATGTGTGTTTTCTGTGGAGGCAGCGATAAGCTGCAGAAGAAAGAAAAGTGTAATTTGATTAATGTACAGAGACAGTTAGTAGCCAGGCTAGTTTATGATAAGTCTGTCACACTGCTACACAGTTTTGTGCGTTGCACTGAGTCTGCAGACAGCAACAGTTTAGCACCATCGCTAACAGCAAGCTAACCTCGTATGAACACTGGAGCCACTGACAGCGCCGTGTGTGACCGGCTGTTAACGTAATGCTTCGAGGGAGACCGTCCTGTGCCTGTTTTCATCTTTATCTTTCTGAAAGGATTGAAAACATGAGAAAGCGGGGTCATCTGGATGATGCTGTGAAAGTGGGCTCAATGTTTCTTGTAAGGGTAAACATCGCTACCCCACAGGCCCCCCAACAAACACTGCCGGGCCACAACGAGTCTGCGGACTGTTTGAAAAACTTCAAAATCACCCAGAGGTTTGCCCAGAGGAAAAACCGCCGTGCTGCCTTCTCTTCAAGTGAGGCCTCAGCTCTGGTAAGTGAAAGCATCTTTCATCGTGCTGACTCCGCTGCTGCTGGTCCCTGCATGGGTAGATTGTTGTGCTGGATCGGTTGAGACTAGGCTACGGATTACAGTTGTTGTCATAATGTTGTCATATAGCCACCCTCATACTGCTTTATTATTCGGGATTATTAGGCCAGTTTGCTGGCTCGCTGCTCTGTATGAAAGGTACCGAGCTGGGAATGGGATATTGACAGAGATTCCCAGACATTGTTTGCGGGATCTCTGTGGAAAGGGTCTGGATCCCTAAAACCTTGTCTGTGCATGTAGTTCTTGACTACACTGGTGTTGAGCTCACTGCTGTTTGCTTATGGCCCTTGTTCTGAACTTGGTTGTGTCATCTTAAATAATGCATTCTTAATTTAGG
>JAPMOB010235068.1:0-22393 GCA_029875015.1 Lepomis gibbosus | reverse complement strand
ATTCTGTCATTTTATCACCTTTCATACAAAAGAAGAAAAAAGCTGCTAATGAGGATATAATAAGCTGCTATTAAGGATTCCGTTTCAGCCACTGATTACAACTGCAAGGCACACTACTTAATTGCAAGACAGCATACTATAAAATTCGAGGTAAATACATTGTCTAAGAGCAGCAGGGGGTGCTGCAACCTTAACATGAGTGTTTGCATTGTGAAGCTCTACAGAGGCTCTGTAGATGCAGACATCACCTGCTTTGCATTTTGTTGTTGGATGTGTAACACAATGATGTCCACAGTACTATCTAAAATATATGAATTATAAGTTTACAGAAACTGTTAGGGCAATATTACAATGGTAAACCTCTTTCAGTCTTTTAAAGCATTACACTAAATCTAACTACTTTAAATCCTACTGTCTGGGCCTCTCCAAAAGCCTCAATGACAAATCGAAGGGGTCAAATGATGATTCATAAGACTGGAAAAGGGACAACAATCATTGTTCCACTGCACAAATCAAATTCATTCTGGTGATTTTTTTAAACCTCATCTTTGTTTTTGTGTGAATATTGGATGGTTTACCCTCTGTGTAACTCACAATTAATCAGATGAAAGAATCTGGTGAATTGTTCGCCTGCAAAATTCCTATCTGTTAAGTAGTTGCCTACTTTACCACGCTTTACAACGTTTCCCTGTGAGGTGTAGGTAGAAATATAAAGTAGCACATACAACAAATGCTCACCTAGGTACGAAAATCTAAAATATCTAAAACAACCTGACACTTTCCATTTATTTCAAACACTTAACAACATCATATTCGGGGACTCCACACAATCAGAGAAGTAGGCGTTTACCAGAGACACGTGAATGCAACACCGGGTTGAGTTCAACCAATCAGAAGCGAGAATGCATTTTAAGTTTAAAGTTACCGGACCTGCCAGCAGCTCTCACTGCCTGCCGCCTCTGCACCCTGCACGGGCAGGACAGAGCCGTGTCTCCCTTCAGTTTCTGTGGAAGATGAGTACAGAAAGCCAGGCTGTTTTCTAAAGAAGACAATTTGATTTCCTTTCATTCTCGTTGAGGACTCGCTCTTGCCGGTGTCGTCTAATGTTGGCAGTGTCGTGCTGCGGTGTACCTTAAATTCATCAGGAACTTTCCAAAACATCAGTAAACGTGCTGTTAAAACTACACTGCGGTTTCATCGTTTGAACGCCTGTCTTACAGCGGATCCGCTGTAAAATCTCCGTGGATGTCGTGTTAGCGGACGCTTGAGCAGATCTCTATCCGATTGCAGGTATGTAGTTAATGTACAGTAGCTGGCAATGTTGTAACTTAATGAGTAACGTTATGTTGTTGCAGTGTAACAAACTAACTCACGCTGTTACTCCGGATGACTGAAGGCATTAACACACACTGTAAGCTTCCTCTGAACGAATGTAAGTATTTGATAGGTGTTTAAGGAAATGCTCGTCTGTGACAGTCAGATTTCGTTACAAAATGTCACGTTCAAAGGATGTGATGCGTAGCGTTGTGTCATAGGCAGTCTCACCAGCTGTCATAGCGTTTGCCAGTTTAGTTTCCTTCCTTAATCATCAGCAAAAGTTAGTTCTCACGGTGACAGTAGACACTGGGGGAACTCTTTAACCTCGCGCTTGGAAAACTGTAACGTTACTAACCATTTATACCGTTTTGTTAAAGCGTGTGAGTTCTATGAAGAGAGTTAGTTAACACTTAATACTCATTGAATTTAAGTGACCTATCAAGTGACACGTGCACGTGCAAGCCAGCTGGTTTTATCCTTTCCCCCCGACTCTTGGTTTGGACTTGGCATATTGGGCAGCTGAGGCTAGTTCAGGCGAGCTTAGACGGCCCCTTTGCAAAAGGAGTGAGCATTTGGGGCTGTGTTCTGCAAAACCACCTGTGAAAACAAAGCTGAAATGACCTCAGGACCCCACTGTCACTTTATCTTATTTTTCAACTCTGCTGTGGTGGAAAAAGGTCACTAAAGACTAGGTTACTTAAATAGTTTGGAATCAAAGCCACCTTTATTTGTATCAGACTTCTATGGCTGTGCAAATACTGGGTCAGGTGTAGCCTGCATTTCTTTCAGCAGTCATTTTCCTATGATTTTAACTTTGGCTTTGGCTTTATCACATGTCGCCAGGCTGTGTATTCAAATGTTTATGTATCAAATGCAATTTTTGGGAGAGATATTATTAGGGATGGGCAATAATGATAATTATTGCAATATAATTTTTCTCAATAACAATAGAATAAATGTTCACTATATCGTCAATAAATATTTGATTTAATTAATTTGAATCACGGACAAATTAGCACTTAATTTTTCTATTAAATATTTATTTTGTTGAAAAAAAGAGCCCTGACAAAAGATTAACTAAACATATTTGTTGAAAATAATAGTTTTGAATATTCTAACTCAGACTTTTGAAGTGATCCACTGTTTGGCATCAAGTATTTGTCACATTCTGACCATAAAGATAAGTTTAACCACATAATTAACAATCTATCGCCCCGCCCTAGATATTAATGTATGTTATGTGTAAAAGTGTGACTCCCAAAGATTTCACCTACTTACTTATTTTACAGAAAGAACTCTAACTTTGTGTGTGCTGTCAATCATTTCAAGTGTACATGGACTGTTAACTTTTCTTACGAATGGGGAACAGAATGAAACTCATTCAGCTTCATATCCAAGGGCTATGGTATTTGAGGCGTGCCTGACTGTTATTTTCCCAATCTACTGTATCTCATTGGCCTGTGTCACAACAGGTTTCCCAAGACCTTCCTCAGCCAGCTGGAATTGAGCAAGACAGAAGAAGAAAACTGATGCATGCCCCGATAAGATGTGCTTAGTGTCTGTTTGTCAGGCACTGAGCAGGACAGCACATGTTTGTGTTCCTCTTTAGCTCATTAATAACAGAGCATGCTGCTTTGTGTTACTGTTGTTTTGTTTGGAGCAGTCGCCACCGAGCAATATGCAGCCTGCGCAGAACAGCTGGAGCAGACTGTTTCTGAGCTCTTGACATGCTTTATAGTTTTTTTCCCACCTGCATAAATTCTGCTGCTGTTTATCTGCCTCTTCTTTGGACCAGAACACGTTGAGTGGTTGTTGTTGTTGTTGTTCTTAGTATCATTCACCTGAACGGCTCATGTCAGCACGGGGGTGACGTCCTGCCGTTGCCTTGCCCCTGCTGAGATCTTGTTACCCAGCACTTGTGAGGGGGCTTTTTGGAGGAGAGCGTGCTGTGGAAGAGAAGCTCTTGCTGCAGAAACTTGTCTAGTTCAACACTGGAACATCATC
Source organism: Lepomis gibbosus (assembly GCA_029875015.1). Taxonomy (NCBI): domain Eukaryota; kingdom Metazoa; phylum Chordata; class Actinopteri; order Centrarchiformes; family Centrarchidae; genus Lepomis; species Lepomis gibbosus. The sequence goes on along the minus strand of JAPMOB010235068.1, from coordinate 19,072 downwards.
AACTTGTTTTTCATTGGGGTTTTTATTCAGAGCAAGTTGTCATGAGTGCAACTGTGGATCAAGTTTCAATTCCTGCAACACTAGAATTACAAGAAAGCTAGAGCAAGGAGTGCAAGGAGTGTAAAAGAAAATCCCCTTAGGCTTAGAATGATCAGTGCTCAGAGTAGTTTGAGATAAAGAAGTAATAGCTCTAGTGAAAAAGCAATCACTTAAAATATCAGTAATCAGTAAAATATAATTTTCCCTTCAGTACTGAATGACTTTACCCTTAAACACTGTGGCACTTAAGCATTGCCCTGTTGTTTTTGGCTTCTGTGAGGAGTTTATCTCCTCCTTAAGCTTCAGATCAGTTAATGCTCTCTCAATGGGCATTTACTGTGTAAGCTTTGTGACTGTTTTGCCAGCCTTCTATCATGAAGGTGTAAGAGATTTAGTTTGGTGCAGTTGAGTGAATATACCTCTCACAGAGTACTGTTTAGTGTAAAAGTAATTAAGTATTTAAATTAGGATTGTAAATTAGATTTAAATGGGTAATAACGTTTAGATATAATAAGTTAAGATATCATTTTTATTGAGCATTACTTAACAGGTAAATAACATACTGTAGCAGAACTGAAAAACATGGCAGCAAAAAAGTCAGGCACAAGATCCACCCACTCAACCCAATCTCTCTTGTCTGTCTAGGTCAGACTATCCTTTTTCCTCAGCTCTCGGAGGTTTTGATGTCTGCTGCACAGCCAAGAAGTTCAGAAGTACAAATATTTATATAAAGCAGAGGGGATGTGACAATGTGAGCAATGGGAACTCCACAGGGGAAAGTGCTAGGGGTTACCCTCAGGCTAATCTCCGCTAAGACATATTTATAAACCTAGCTAGCAGTTAGAGTGGACCGTTTCCAGCTTCGTCACCAAGACGCTAACTGTATTTGGTCAGCAACTGCACAGCCAGCCACTTCAATGACGTCTTTAACCAGTGTAATATTTGCATGGCACATAAACATATGGTTATACCTCAGACTTTCATTTGATTTGCGTAGACATAATAGTTTCCATGTGCTGGGGAACCACAAGGCCTCTCTCCATACTTCATTTCACTTTGTTTTAGCTCACTGCCAGAGCAGATCATTCATCTGACACTGTCGTCAACTTAAAATAAAGCCTTTAGAATAAAATATCAAAGAGAGTTTTAAATCTATGTTCAAAACGAGTGGGATTATGGGCAACATTTTCTGTCACTGTCAAGCAGGGTTTTATTAAGCTTGTGTCCATGTGAGTGACAGATGTTGCCATGAAAGACCCATTAATAAAACAGTCAAATGTGTGTTTGCAAGCCATATTTAGGGATACAGTCAAAGCACTGTGTTTAAACACAGTAACACTGATAATGGTAACTAAAAAGGGGAACGAAGGGGGCATGTTTGCAGAGAGTATTTAAATAATACTGCCCTCATTCTGCTGATTCTTAGTTTTATTGTCAGTAAATCATACTACCTGTATATTGTACTAAGATTTCAAACATGTTTCTGATACAGGTGCATATGTCAGCCAAAGAGATTACGGTTGAATCAACGTGAATATATGTTTAGGAGAGTGGTTAGTAGATTTTTCACATTTAAAGGGGACATTTCATCAGCCACCTGCAACAGCAATCACATAATTAAAAAAACAACAACAAAATAAATGAAATAAATATTAATAAAATAAAAATAACATTCTTGCCAAGAGTTAGATGAGAAGACTGATACCACTCTAATGTTTGTACGCTCAGCAGAAAGACTAAAAGTCGGGAAACAGCTAGCCTGGCTCTGTCCAAAGGTAACATACTGCAAGTCCACCTACCAGCACCTCTGAAGCTCAGTAATTAATACAATGTAGCTTGTTTGCTTAAAAAGTTAAAACATATTGAAGTGTAAAAATGATAAGTTGTGTATTTATAGAGGGGTAATATCGGGACTATTTCTTTGCCAGGAACAGTGACTCACTGGCTTCCACGCAACCAGCAGAGACTTAAGACTTTGGCTTGTAATGGCCAAGAAATACTCGGGCATAAAACTCCAGAACCCCAGAAAACCAAACATAACCTTTTGTATGGATTAAACAAACAAGAGGTAATGTGTTAATTAATAAGTTTTAGAGGTGCTGGTAGGTGGTTACTTTTGGATAGAGCCATGCAATATTTCCCCCCTTGCCTCCAGCCTTTATGCTAAACTAAGCTAACCTGCTTCATATCTACCATACGCACATGAGAGTGGCATCAAAATTCTCATTTAAACCTTGGCAAAAAAAGATTGATGTTTGTCAATTTAAAAGAAAATTTTGTCCGTCAAGAAAGTTGCAGCTTGTCGTAAAACAGTAAAATACCATTTAGTTTTTTGTGAAAACGGACCACATCTCTCGCCTTGTGCAATATGTCACCAACGTTTTAACATGGTAATGCTGGCACACGTTTATTGCTTGGTTTCTACCACCTTGGTATCTTGGCTATGTTCCACGCAGAAATGCATCTCACCTCATGCATTAAATCCAATGACTCATGTAAGTTTTTTGACGTTAGCTTCAGTAACGTTAGCTCCAGTCATTGAGAGAAAAAGTTACGACACATACGCGACTTGTGGGTTTTTGGTCTTTGTAATTGTGTATTTTCAGTCTTAAACAGTATTACAACAAACTTTGACTTTCTTGACTTTCGAATGTATAGTTGAAATTGATAAACATCATATGTGTAACATTCAATTGTGCCGGTGTATAGAACTCTCTCTTCCTCTGCCCGCCATCACTCCTGTGTATGAGCACTCACTGTTGCTGATGGGCTGGAACAATGTTGTGTGGCAAGGTCCACACTGCTTTGTTTTTTTTTCATTTACAGAGCCAGGGCTGTGTAGGAAAACCGGATTTTTTTTCAGAGCACACACAAAACAGAGAGCTAGCAAACCATGAGGAAATATTGCTGAATTTAAAAGTGTATTTGATTACAATCACTCACTATCCCTTATAGCCTATTTAAGATTATTCCTTTGAGGCTGACAAACCCAGTACCAATGCATATTTGTTTTTCCATTCCATATTTGTTTTTCCGTTCTTGCAATATCAATTCCTGTGTACCTATTTAAGCTAAATTGACCTTTACAGGACACAGAAAGATTTATGGCCTCAGTACTGCTTACCATACTGTTAACATTTCTTGAAAGAGTTCAGTTGGCATCAAATGGTTAATACCACTACTGTTAATACTCTCCATCTCCCATCCCTAACCCATCCCCCTTGCAAAAAAAGGAGACCCCCTCAACCCCTCCACCCCCTGCTCAGTAGCATTCCAGCTGGCCAGATGGTGTCTGCTCTCAGCGGACACCAGAGAGCCGGGGGAGAGAAACCCCACGAGCAGGATTGTCCGGATGAGACAATCCACCCAGCTGATCTCTCGCCCCCTCCACCCACTCATATCGACCGACCACCCTCACCCTTATCTCTCTTCGTTCAGTCTATCCTGCAGGCAGCCATTCTGGGGATGAAGTCCGTGCCAATAAGTTGTTGACAAGCGGAAAATCGCATTAGATTGTTTCTAAGGTGGAGAGACAGCTCTGTAGTTACTCTGTAGTGAACTGTGAGCAAGAATAGCAGAAGAAATGACTGATTTCTGTGTTTAGCATAGAACGTTTATAAAACATTGTTGGGATTACTTGTGTGTGTCAAAAGCAGGCAACTTCACAGTCACAACCCATTTACTTTGAGCATTTTATGACATTTTTTAGCCATTGACATCTGTGCTTTAAAATATTGAGTAATTTGTAAATCAAATGTCTTCCTGACTGGCGTTTTTAAATTTAGATTTTTTTGGTCTGTGCACTTGTTTGTGTTCATGCACATTTGGTAGAAAGTGGCTTCAGGCACTAGAAACACAAACGCTGGAAGGAAAGATGGAAGAGGAAAGATAAATTAAATAAACTAATAAAACTAATAATAATAAACTAATCAAAGTGACTGGTGTAGTTGAAGTTTTAAAATAGTTTAAACCACTTTGATTGATGCCTTGGTCAGCTTGCACATTTTATACTCTTTCCATTAAAAGTTGGCAAATTTAACAAATTTAAAATATAAGTGTTGTAGAAATACACACCGGCTCTCCAGGAAGGCAAGCAAATGAGGCAATGCTTTCCTTATGTCAAGGGGCAACAAAGGGTAGCGATCGGTGTGAGTTTGGGTGCATTAACTGTAGCTACTATAGTACATCTGTCCCATTAAAAACACTAAACAAAAACACTGTGCTTTCTGGCCCACATTAGCTCACTGAAAGAAATCCAATATAGCACATTGTGTGTTATGTATGTGTGAGTCTGCTTGCATATGATCCCCTGGCTAGATAAAGCCCCATAAACCCCACCCTTCCCACTCAAACACTCCAGCTTCTATGATTGCAGCCTTGCTGGAGAGCCAGTGTGTATTTCTGTCTGCCTGTTTTTGTGATTCTTCAGTTTTGCTTGTTTGCTTTCCCATACGTCACATTTAATGGGTCCTTTTGAATGCAGCAAACAGAGAGCCGGAAGGCTGGGACAAAGAGCCACCCTGTTTTTAAAAAAATAGAGGAAAACACGCTTCTCTGTGTTAAACCTCATGGCTTCATTGAGTTATAATGACATGTGCTGTTGTTCCCCAAGATTTAAAAGAGGGGAAGCAGCACACTTTCTTTGCCTACTGACAATGGCAGCTCCGCCTCAAGCAGGCCGGTACAGTTTTTACAGTGTCAGTTTCTTAGGTAAAGCAGAGTGCAGGCATGAGTACCCAGGGGGTTGTTATGTCAACTGCCTTTCGGCTGACTGGCTATAGTCAACGGGACTTCTGGTAAAAAGGATTTGAGGGGGTTTGTGTCTGTGTGAGAAAGAGAGGGGGGGCTGGATTATGCTCAGGCCCTGTTTTTGCCTCCTCCTCCTCTGCTGCAGCAGCAAATCTTGTCCTTGCTCCACCCCCCTACCACCAGACTAGGGCCCCTTGGCACCCTGGAGACACATGCCCCACAAAGCCATCACATCCACCCCCACAAAAGCCCATTCTCTCCTCATTCCTTCCCATCTTCTTTCCTTTTTCCCTCTGCTCTGACCTCCATGGCCCTCTTCATTCTGATGTTGTGCCCACCCTTATTCTCCTCTGGACTCTTTTGATCCTTCTTCCCTTTTTTATATCGTCTTTCCCTGTTGCTTTCCTTCTCCCCATTTTCATATGTCCCTTGCAGCTCAGAGCCAGGGGAGAGTTGAGTCATGTGAATGAAGAGCTTTTGCCATGTTAGACAAACACACCCCTCCTGTCAGGATCACCCTTTGAAGCTCTGTATTAGTAGAGACCCATTTCAGCAGGATGAGATGTTGTGAGCCTCTACAATTGCAATCAAAACTTAATTTCACTAGCAGTTTCAGGCAGGGTACTTAAAACCGCCTTAAGATTGCTTTTTAATGAGAAACACATTGGCCACTCAGTATGTGGTTGATTGTTGTATGAGGGTGGCTTAAAAAGTGTGACACGCCCTGGAGCAAAGCAAGGAAACATTTGGAAGTCACTCAGAAATCCTGTGCAGTAATATTGTCCCAGCTTTGAAGATACTTCCGTGCTTTGTTTTACTCCTTATGAAAAGTCTCCAGAGCGGCACCAGCTGAAGAGCCTTTCTAACTGCCAGTCTGTTTTTGCCTCCAACCCAAGCACTGGCACCTGGTTTTCTCAGTGGAGCAAAGTTTCCACTCTCCACTCTCTTCCCTCCAGGAACAATGTGTGTCAGGAGCCCGCTGTGTCTTTTACTACCTCCTCTCTTTTGCACAGCAAAGAAAAGTTGACGTCTTAAAGTCTCTCAGATGCTTGCGGCTACTTTAATGTGGACTCCTGAAAGTTTTCAGTGGCAAACTCTTGTCATAATACAAAGTGGTGCTGAACAGATAACTTGTGTGCTGTCCAAGTTTGCAGAGGTGTACATTTTAAACCTAGTAACTGTCAAAATGCAGACAGCTTCAGGTGTAAACCTCCATGGTGCTAAGTAAGAATTTCAAGGTAAGATAAGAAAAGATTAAAGACTTGCGGGACAGTTCCTGTAAACTGAAACAGTTTTGATTACTGTGACACATTTGTACAAAATTTTGTGTTTGCGTTTGGTTGCTAACTCTGTATGTCCCTTTAGTGTTGTGGTACCCGTCATTACTCATAGAGAGTAATAGAGAGCTGTGGGTTCTGTGGTAAAACTAAAAGGCAGACTATTGGTCATACGTCCTTAAATGTTTGCTAAACAGTACTTGCATGCACATTGCTTGGACCTTGGCCAGTTATGGACCAGTATAAAGCTATTCAAGCTTTATTTTGGATGTTACTCACTTGGAGAAAAAGCCCCTAAAATTAGATCCCCTTCTTTTCCCATGCAAACCCACAGTTTGTGAGTAGGGTGTGGACTGCATTCCTGCTCTGTCCTCCTGCGTGGACATGTGAATTCTGAAAAAATATAGACTGGTGGGCCACAGGTCAGCTCTTGCCTCTGAGACTGGCTTTGTGTCTGGCCCTTGTCTTGGAGTGAATCAGTGAGTTGACGTATGTGTTCCTTACAGATCTGTGTGACAGGTATTCTTTACCCATAATAAGTCTGTTTCCCATGGCTTCACCCATGCAGATGACAACATCAGTGAGCTGTGAGTAACAATGGCATAATGAAATTTTGGATTTTTTTTCAGGTGCTTTACTTGACTCACCTTTGTCAAAATGTTTGAGACTGTAAGCACACCATTGATGCTGGTAAACTACAATGAGTAATTTCCTGCCAGGGGTAGTTGTAAGTTGTAGTTGCAGTTGCCAGGGGGTTCAATGAAAAGCGTACAGTAGATCAATATGAAAATAATGTTAACACCTTAACACTACGTGTTGCAATTGAAATTATGTGAAAACTAGTGAGCAAAGAGGTCAAAACCGAAAACAGTAATGCACACATGGCTGAATTATTTCACAAAAGGTATTAGATAAATGGTAGGGATAGTTATCTAAAAGTTATAGATAAATAGTTTAAATTACTAAATGTGTTTGTTAAGTCAGCAGAAATAGTTGGATGGATATGAATGGATAATGGTTGAAATTTCACTCCAAGTGGTAATGTGGGGATAGATAATAAGGGCAAAAAGATTCTCGTCACACATTTTAAATTGTCTTTGAACTGTCTTGGCTGTCTCAACTTCTGCTTTTGTGGTATATTACATTTGTTAGTAGGTCTAGAACAGTGATTATGTAATCAAAAGTAACAGCCTATAATCACTAAAGGGCCTTTTCAGAGAAGTAAATATTTAAAAACGGGACCATCTTGGAGTACTTTCAAGAGGAAGGTCTGGTTGTTGTTGAGCCCATTCAAAGTGTTCTCACTACCCTTACCCATCCCGTCTCTTAAGAGAGTTTTGGACCTTTGCCAGGCTTATGAGTAACATTTCCTGATAAATCGAGCATTTATGAAGGAGGATATAGGGCACGGTCAGGAAGTGACACAGTTGGCCTTTGTTGAGACAGATCTTCCTCTTGTAGCCAGTAACAGCTCCCAATGGGCAACAAAAGGTCAGAGAACCCTCTAGTGATTGGAAACAGAGGACTCCGTTTGTTTACATGCCCTAGAGGAGCAGAAATAATATTGCCCATCTGAATTAGCAGGTAGGACTGGTATAACTGCATACTGAACAAGACGGATGTGCTGTCGTCAGCGAAACAAAAACCATGTGTGTTGTTTGATGTTTTTCTGACATGCTGTCCATCAACAAACCCTCAATCGTGATAACTGTGATGCAAAGTGCCTTTAGGACAGTCAGGCGGACAGGCTCACTTTAATCTAATGCAAATAAAAAAGCCCCCCCTTTCCAAAACCACCTTTATCATTATGAAGTGAATCAGTACTAGCACAATAGATCTTATTCAGAGCCTTCTTAATGTGTTTTGGTCCTGCACATTTCTGTTTACGCCCAAAGAATTAACCATAAATAGGTAAAGACACCTTTGGGAGTTTTGGCAGTATAGAACACCTACCAAAACAGGTATCCGAGGGTGAGTTCACATTTGCTGATAGGGCTGATGATTTTTAAAGTATGACTCACAACTGGGTTTTCAGTCCCCCTTGTTGCTTAAAATAACACAAGCAGCTTCCAAACAAAGCAGCCTCGATGTTCTGGGTCTCCATGGACAAGCTTTAGCGTACCGTTTAGCACTCCTTTTATAGGTAGTGACCTAGGTGAATTATGTAAGCGGGTGCCTATTCCTGAAATCAACATCCAAACGCAGGATTGTTTTTGCCTTCAAAAGGCAATTTGCAGGCTCTGGAGTGACATTCAGTTTAAACACCGAAACAAGTCAAGCTAAAGATACCTGCGTTTGTTTTTCATGAGGAAGACACGTCAGGGGGCATCACTGCTGCCTCAAATTTAGATATGTTTTGACATTTTTACAATAAATAAAGTTATATTTCATTTCATCACTATCAAAACAAACCTTATCTTGAAATGCTAAACGTTTTAACCCTAGAGCAGAAATGTAATACAACTCCAGTAACATCTTTTTCTTATTTATCTGTGAATACCTTGAAGACTTGAGGCTGGGTAGTAGAGGATTTACCGATACCAACTGATTATGCCTGCATCATAAACCATTTGGTTTACATATTATGCAGTAAATTCCATTTAAAAAGCTTTAGCCTCATCTGATCCTGGTTACATTCGTAGATTGTGTTCTAGTTTCTGTTCTGGCTATGCTAAATTGGCTATGGGTATTTGTTGTTGGACTAAGTGGAGTGGAAGCCATTGGTGCTGATCTGTTAATTTAACAAACAGATGGTGATTTCATTTTTGTGCTCAGCGGAGAGCATACATTTCCCAGAGTGAAGGTGTCTTGGAACTCTCTGGGAGCAGACAACATGTAATCGTCCAGCAGAGTTACAGTTTACGGTCAGACTAAATTTGAATGTACACAAGGGAGGCACTGTTTAGCCAAGCACTGTTATGTTAGGGGGAGGAAGGATCAGAGAGGTCAAGGTGAAGACTGACACACACACAGACACATATCCCCACCATATACATTGATTTCCTCTGAAATATTGTTAGGGCATATTCTTTCAAGACTCCTGATTTGGGCTTGGTTTTATAGCTCAGCAGGTGGCCAGGGGTCAGAGGGGGAGCACTTGAGATTTGTTCAAGCTTGTCATCATTACAGAAAAGCCTCTTGGAGTCATTCCACCTTATGACCAGACCTGCCTCTCTGTTCCCTCTTGCCTTGACCCATCCTTCTCTTTCCCTCTTTCTTCTCAACACTCTCATTACTAACATTGTCCAGGCCCAGCACTTCTCATTTATATTTTTCCTATACCCCTGTTCCTGGGCATAAATGTGAGAGCCGATATGCTGAATTAACTCATGCACTGTAATTTGAGCGACACCAGGGGGCTACTTTAAACCCCTGCCTCTCTCTAATAAATATACCTTCTTTTATTAACCTCTTTCTCGTCTCCTTGGCTGTCCTCAGACAGACACCCCTAAAGCATCGTAAGCATGCTTCTGCTTTAAAAAAAATGTCTGTGGAAAAGCCCCTTGCGCTTGGTGTGGAGCGATCAGAAGCTGCGCACACATCATTTTTCTTGCTGTTGTCAGCTGGCGATGCATTTAAAGTGAGTGCGGTTTTCAAACCTCCACATCTGAGCCACGTGTGGTTTTCTCCTCTGTGAATTCCTAATGGAACAAAATGAGCTCAACCCAGCCTCCTAATTTTTTACCCCCTAAAAGTCAAAATGTATTAAATACAGTACTTTTTTTATTGTACTAGATGTGGAAAAGAGATGGTAAACAGAGTATGCTTTTTCAGGCACTTAGGAGGCGGAAGCCTGTCCCAGCATGCACTGCTTGAGAGGTTGTATACCGTGCATTGATTGCCAGTCTATCACAGGGCTATGTTATTTGTTATTTGATGTGTGATTCTCACTTTCTCTCCCTTTCTCCTCCCTCTTACCAACTGGCTCCAAGTGAGTCGATGGAATAGAGGATATATGAGAGTCACACTGCGGTGGTCGGCTGTTTTTGTGCAGTGCTGGCTGACATCATTCTCACGGGTGGGTAGGGAGGGGGGTGTTAGCTGGGCCAGGGCAGGGCTTGGCTCTGAGCTCTACAGCTGAGTAGGAAGTACATCCAGAGTGCTTGTCATATGAAATTGTACTCTACAATCATGATGCACTAATACTGTCTTCCTTTCTTATTTGCAGTGCTGGGATGATTTTGATGGAGTGAGACATTGCTGTCAAGGGAGATCTACAAGAAAAGCTGATCAGGTTAGGACACCAGAAGTAGCAACTTGGAATCTCCTCACCTGCACTCGAACCCTGAACTGAATTGACCTGCAAAATGGATGGAATAGACACCTTGCAGAACTCGGCCTTAGAGACCAAGGCTGAGCGAATTGCTCGCTACAAGGCAGAAAGGAGGAGGGAGCTTGCGGAGCGCTATGGCAACACAGACGAATTCACTTCCAAATATGTCCGTAGGGAAAGGAAGATTGGCGACACATCTGAAACAATGTCTTCAGAAACAAAGGAGAAGGAAAAATGTGAGGATAATGGATCAGAGAATACATATACCAGGAGGGGCCTCAGGAATAAATCCGTGGAGCAAACTGATGATGAGCCCGCCCAGGAAAAAGAGGGTACCGCTCAACTCAAAACAGACACAGTTTTATCATCTAAATCAGAAGCTTCCTCCTCCACAAAGACACCCTCTCATTCCAGGTGAGTTTATTCACATTGTCACAAGTTAAAAAACAAAGCACACTTCCATCGCCCCTTGTTTGTGCAAGACCAGTCACAGTGTTGTTCTCGATATGGCATAAACTTGGCCAGTGACATGAAACACAAAGTTACCCAGGCATAGAGACTAGAAGAAGGGAGGGCGGGCTAACATCTCAGGCATAGATTGCAATAAAACCATCATTCATTATTTAGATTTTCTTGTGTGTATCTCAGTTTTGACTCCAGTAACAGTTAAGACAAAGTGCTATATAGCCAGTCAGTCTGTCCACACAAGGAAATCTGCATAAAGTTGGAGCATAATGTTCCGATAACCACTAATTGCAATTGAATTAAGTACAGTGGGTCCTTTTATGAGGCTTCTTGATTTAAAGAACATTTGCAGTTCTAGCTAGTAAAAATGCTTTTAGATGTAAAAGGGTTTGCTGGCTCCTAATGAGAGACGAGGAGGCAACATCTCAGCACATTTAGAGAACACTTAGTACTGTCTTCCGTTTGAAGTAAACACGGCATCTAACATTTCCAAACTTGGCCATGTGTGCTAAGCAGATGACTGCTTCATTTATTTTGCCATGGTATGTTTTGCTGTGATGACATGCAAGCTGCTAGTTCACTTTACAGTAATATGGTGGGGGGTGAGGGCTCACATCTTTAACACAATAAGAATATTGTATCTTGTGTAATTTATGTAATTTGACAAGAACCAACAGGAATTGTAAGATTGACCAAAAACAGCTGGAGATTTCTCATCAGTTTCCAGGAATGTTTTTCTGTGAATTATACATATATGGAGTAAAACATGACCAGACATGGGGCTTGGGGTGTTTGAGCTGTAATCAAGCTGGGAGATTGTGCTCTGTGCACACAGCCGGACTAGTTTTTTCTTGAAAAAAAGCCTAAAGGAATGACAACAGAGAGAGAGAAGAACTGAGATGGACAGAATGTGATAATATCAGAGATTGGGACTTGAGGGGAGGGAGGGTTATTGGGCTCTGCCAAGTTTTCATGCCATATGTTTAATGAAGCAAGATATCTACGGAGCTATGATTGATGGCTTGTTAGATATTATGGACCAATTATTTAAAAAAATGAAAAAGGCATGTCTTGTGTTGTAATAGAGTTGCAAAAGAAGTATTATATGTACTGCATGGCACGTTTCAGCAGATCTCAGTTATCAAGTGTTGGCAAAGCATTTTTTCTTTTTATATGTCCCTGTTTAAGTGCAACACTTAATGAAGCTGATCCAGTTTTCAATCCAAATTTCAAAGCATCAGTTGTGTGTTTCATTGTGGATTCTACAATATGAAACTGTTTTCTTACTGCGTCTGCTTACTGCAGCAGAAAGGGTATTTGGCAAAATGCCAAAGTAAAGTCACATGCAAAGTGATGGGCGACATTTTTAATTACAGAGAGCATGAATGTGTTTGTCACGCCAGCTACTTATCTTGTCAGTTTTATTATGACAATCGCTGCATCGCACAGTCCAGCTGTGCCGTCTTGTGTGAAGACACACTTGTGCAACATAGTTAGACAGAGGAAGTTAGATAGAAGCTATTGTTAGCCAATAACTTGTCAGAGCTGATCCCCCAATATTAGCAGTTTATTTGTGTATCATGCTTTCACCCTCAGTTGTAGGGGGTAATTTGAGCGGTCTGGGAACCATTTATTTATTCAATAGCCCAACGTGAGAATGTGGAGTGTTTCTTGTCACCCATGCTTTCAAAGTATGCTTACAGATTATTCTGAATTGTGAATTTTTACAATATATCCCAGATTCCTGCATGCGCTTTATGATTGAGCTTCACACATTTTAACTGAACCTTCGCAGACAACATGTTTACGTGTGTCTGTTCCAAGAATTGCACAATAATGGAAACTAGAACTCAACTATTCCAGTGATAATGAAAACTGTCTGTCAAAGTGCTTATCTGCCACAAACAAGTGTCCGTCAGAAGTTACAGTGGAAGGATGACATTCCAAAACACAGTGCAACACAGTAATTTAAGAAAACATAGGGTACAGGTACTGTCAGCTGTACTGTAACCTCAACTTTCCGGTTGCCTTAATCTGATTTTAAAGAAAACATTGAACATCAGGTTCCTTGGTTTGATAGTTAACTGAAACAGAAGAAATGTAAGTCAGGTGTTTACAAAAATGTGATTATCTAAAATAATCACTGTTTTTGAAACGGTCTCCTTCACTGATTTGTTTGATATTTTTCAAATTTACAGTGTGAATGGTATGTAGTAGAATTTTGGGCTTGATGTTATGTGTGTTATTAAGTATGTGTTGTAAACACCAGTAATTGTGTTACTGGCATGTTGGAGTTAGCCAAACACCTCACATTATAACCAGGACTGAATGGGATTTGGGATAATGGCTGTTTACATGGCTGAGCCATTACAGAGTTCCAGTATCTGCCATATGAAGAGCTGAGCTTTCCAACAGTTAGGCGCACAAATTAGAGACATTAAAATTATGTTTTTTAAACAATGCCACAGTCATGATTATATCCCCTCTGTACTCTTACTTCATCCTCTCTGTCCCAGTCTCACTCTCTCACTTAACGCTTTGTGTGTTTGACATAATTTAATAGAGCAGCAAGAGTGAGGAAGTGTACTCTAAGTGTTTGATTAATGACTCGCCTGCCTTGATTTGAATGTGTGTTAAACTTTTCTTTGTTTAACTTCCCCCATTACTCTGTCTCAGTTGCTCTTCTTGTCCTCTGTCTTTGCATTCCACTCTTGTTTTCTGGTTAGTTTTTATGGCAGCGTACGACAGACGCGTGCGGGCCCCTCCCCTTCAGCCGGCAGTCAGAGTGTGGGTGGGGTTGATGAAGTGTCACTGAGCCTTGTGGTTGCAGAATGAGGGTGTTAGAGCGTTTGAGAACTAGGTGGTATCAGTCACTGAGCCAACCAAGGTCTGCAACCCGACTGTCTAGTAGCCGATCGCTGCATACTGTAGTACTTTTGCCCATGTTGCTGAAGTTAAGTTAATTTTATGACTCTGTGTGATCATGTTCAATTATATCTAATCCACAGCTAGAGATAGCTGTGTCAAGTTACTTGAATTATTGTTATTCAATCAATTTCTTATCTTCCATCTTCCCTACACCATGGTCACACGCCGTAAATACATTGTCCTGGCATTTTTAGATTCTCTACTATATTACTAAGCTGTACTGAGATATGCCAAGCTAAAACTGACAAACCCAAGCCCAAAATTACTCATAATAATATACTGCTGTAAAAATTACTTTTCAAGGTTTGGGGACTCAAACATGTCACCAGTCTAAGGAAAAGTCAGAGGTACTGAGTCAAGTCCTACATTTATTTGTATTTTTGTTTTACAGCTGCACAGTCTAAAGGTGCCGGGTCCCCCAACACCTTTCCAATGTCTGAATTTGAGGGGGAGGGAGGGCTGTGTCTAACACGGATCAGATTCGGTGGATCTGACTTTATTAAGACATAACCGATCCTTTTAAAAAATGGCTACATTGTATCCCAAGCCCGCAGATTGGCTCGGGGCCATCTCCACTTCTTCAGTAACCTCTGACCCCTCCCAGATGTCCACCATGATTCTCTATTGTGTTTTAAACAGTCTCTCCTCTCTTCCTGTTACATCATCGCCCCTACTCCACAGGCAGCTGCTGTCCCCATCCATATTTAACCCCCATTAGTTAGAGATGAATGGGCATTTTCTGAGGCTACACAGGCATTGCTGTTATATCACTGCCAACATGGGGCTGCAGGAGCCTCATGAGTAAACGTTGTAGGATGCATATCATGTGAGGCGCAGTAAGTGGCTTTCTGCAACCCTTCTATTAGTCTGTTTTATATTTCCTTTTGTGGTTTGAGTGTACATCCTTGGATTATAGTTGTATAAGTAAGCCTTAATATTCTCATTTTTCTGTCTAGTTTGCAAGCCTCAATAGTAACAGCCTCGTCATTTCTGTCATCACTTCGGTGTGTAAGTGAGTGACCTCATTTGTCTCTCTCTCTCCTAGGCTGCTGGAAACTGATGACAGAGAAGAGCTAAAGGGTAAGGCGAAGTCTCCACTTTCACTGCACTCAGATCCTCTTTTGTTCCACAGACTGCTTTATCCCTGAACTCATTCAAGTTGTCTCTATTACTCAGTGTTAAAGGAATACTGAGCTCATTGCTGATGTCAGAACACCTACTGGGTTTATAGACGTTGGCTGTTTGAAAACACTGCCACCGACGAGAAGTGAAAGAAAACAGATCTACTTGGCTGTTTTTGTTTGCTTTATATAATTTAAAGTGAATGTTTTGCCTCAGGCGATGGTTTCCCTCTCAAAAAAAATAAATAAGGGAGATAATGTTTGGCACAAGTCTGCCGAGTTTTTGTTGAAAGACTGTGACTTGGGGGGTGTGCGCTTACACTTTTGTGTGTTTCTGTGCAAGTATTTGATCATATGCAATTACACTAGAAGCTTGTTTCAGCCAGCTAGCATTATGAACTAATGTTAGAGTCCGCTGTCACAGACAGAAGAAAATGGCCAAGTTAACACATGGGCCGCTGGCTGCTTTTCCGACTCACATTCAGCCACCTGAGCCCAGAGTCTGTCTTTCCATCTGTCTATTCGTCCGTCTGTCTGCCCACCGCCTGTTTGTCTGTGTCAGTGGCGTCCTGCCTAATTGCCCATTGGTTGGTCTGCCTGTCTGTGTATGTTTCTCCGCTGTATTTGATTTGGCAGTCTTCTGTTGTGCATGCTTGATTAGCAGGTCAGTGGTGTGTGTGTGTGTGTGTGTGCATGCGTGCGTGCGCATGAGAGGAAGAAAGATAGTGACAGGGAGGTGATAAGAGGATCCCAAGAACAAAAAACACTATTTAAGGATGTTTTGAAGCAGTGTTTTGTAACCTGCCCTACTTTAACAATGTAAACAGAACATTTTTTTACCATCAAAATCAGGAAGTCTGGCAGATCACTGCACTTCACCTAGACTTTCTACATGTAAATGTGCACAGGAAGCATAAATAGTGATGACAGAGCTGTGCTTACTCGTCTGCTGCCTTGGGTAGAGTTTTTTTCATTCAGTGCAGGTTATACCTTCCTTTCAATGGGTCTGATCTGATCTACGACGAGAAATTGAAAAAAATAATTTGATGTTAAATGGCCTTTCTGGTCTGTTAACACAAACGGGACATTGAATTATCACAAAGACTACAGACCTACTCTATATGAACATAGCAGGGAGATAACTTCTATTATAATTGGCATCAAATGAATAAAATGATTGTATTAAAGATTTGCGGTACTTTGGCTGATTGATTATCTGTCAGATATCACCAGTGGTTGGAAGACAAGAGTAAAAATTGTACTGGACAGAACCCAATGACACAGAAAGAGGAACAAAGGACAGTCAGTGTTCATCTTTCACATTGAGATATGTGTGTGTGAAAGCAAGAGCGTGTGAGTGCATTGGCAGTGCGTTCACATGGCTGATGGGAGCTTCCTGTCCAAGCTGGCAGAGGATTCAGTGCTCTTAGCCCGGACGCCTCCCATGGTCCCATCAAGCCTTCCCCAACCCTTCAGCTACGCCCCAAGTCAGTAAGAGATACAAACATTTATCTGCATACTGAACATGTGGCATATGCCTTCAGTTAGATACTTGTTTCCACTGCTCATATAGAGTGTGATCAGAGATGCACGGGTAGGCTACAAATGCACTGGAAAGGCATCCAAAAATGTTAACTATCCATTTGCCAGGGGGGTGTTATGTCAACCTTGTAATCACTATAACAGATGTCCATATGCATTACAACTGAAGTGTGTACTTAAAGTCAATACATTTTCCTTGTGTTTTGGGGAAGATAATTTTGCTGTAAACATATTACATGCATAACACCATATTATGCAGATTTAATTAACTCTTTTGGCCATTACAAGGTCAAAGGCCCATCCAATAAGCTCTCAGCAGATGGATGAAAACAGTCAGTAAACTTAAGTGGAGCTTTTTCCGTCTCTTGAGTTTTTCTTTTCTCTCTATCTGTCTCTCTCTTGGACATTGGATGGATGATGATGTAAAAAAGATTGGACTGGAGTCAAAACTGGAAGAGTGCAGTCTGAGTGGAGTCACTAGTCTGAAATGTGTAATGTTTCATTGTCTGACCTAAATCATGCAAGGTTGTGGGCAGCAGGGGAGCTTGGAAACACAAATGAAAACTAGAGTATTCAACGTCAACGCAACACNGAGAAGGAGAGTTTGTCGGAGACATTATTTGGATTTGTTTGTTCCTTTGTTTTCTTAGGAGGGGGAACATTGTCAAGGCAATAAAAATTTGGAGTGGGAGAATGAATTTGAGTGTGCTGACTTAAGAAATGTGTTTTGTTTTGGAATTCCATTAAATTTAATGGTTTCCTTTTGTTCGGATTAGAAAATTATATTCTCTGGGCTGTTTTTGATTAGACTTGCCATAGCACAGCTCACATGAACAGTTATTCTCTTTCTCTTGCGCGCAAATGCACACATACAGTAATGGTATTTCTTTCTTTTAAAAAGTCTGTTATCTCACCATTAACTCTTAAAATATATAGGGTGGTTCTACCTTCTGAATCCACTGGAGCCTAATGACTTTTCCAAATGATCCTGAGGCTAGGGAATCATCTCTACGTTAGTTTCCTTCTGATCCCAAGACACCTTAAACGCACCGGTGAAGCCAATTAGTTTATATCCTGTCGGTTTTCATGCCTACATTTTTTTTTCAAGCTAACATCTGCAGCAAGTAAAAACTTACACTTGACCTGGAAAGACTCTGGTGTGTGGGTGTGTGCAGCTCATTGCCCCTTTGAAGACAGCATATCTTGACTGACAGAGAGATCGGTGTGTGTATGTGTGTGTTTGTATCTATGTCAGGGGTGGGGGTTGAATGTGTTTGTACAGGTGTGCATTTACCTGCACAATCCGCCTATGCTCAGTTCTGTCTTTGTGTGCTAGTGTACGGTTGAACATGTCTGACCTCACCATCTCTCCAGCCATCTGCAGTGCATTGTCTTGTGGATATCAAACATACGTTGCCCGTCTTAAAGATGCCACCCTGACTGTTCATATGATACTATACACTTGCAGAAAACAATTGCACCGTTTGAGCAAATTGTATGTATGTGTTCTTTTCAGCTGATGAGAAGCCTGGGGACTCAGCTGGGAGGACTTCCAAGATGTCTCTTTTTAAGGTATGATATCCAAAAGGGATCCAAATGTTTTGTGTCGTTTGATTGATTTGTGTGTGTGTGTGTGTGTGTGCGCGCGAGTAACACCCTTGTACGTAATGAGAAGTGTCATGGATTACATTTAAGGCATTTCACCTGTAAGTGACTCTGTAAGCAGACATGGAGGATGCCACTTGCTCTTCTCACCTCAAATTTAACTTTCATAGCTCGAGATGACGGCGCACATTAAAGCAGAATCTTCCTTCAAAATGTCAGTTTATAAACTTATGAGTGATGTCACAGATGCCATATCTATGTTTTCTTTCAGCCAATGGTTAATTCCTGTCATTTCCCTTGCTGATTTACTCCCAGCTCTTTCCAGCACAGCTGGTGTACGCTTCAACCCCCCTTGAAAGTTTGCTCCATTAATAACAAATTGAGCTGTTCCATACAACACTGAGTTGTCCTGCACCTGGACGCACACTTGGCCAAAGTCATGACTTCACACACAGTCCATGGCGGTTTTAGCAGCGGTGGAAAGAGAAGTCTTGAGACCTAAAAGATCCTTTCTGGAACAAAAATTTGACAATGCCCACAGTCCTGTGGGAGATATACACATGTGCATTTAAAAACACAGAGATTACCGTGCTTTCCCAGGCTCCTTAAGTTTCAGAAGTGGTTAGGTTTCATAATATTGGATGTAAATAGCTGTTCTAGCTTGGCCTTTACAGACCAGGAGCCGTGCCAAGGTTGGCCAAGTGAACCCAGATGGCAGCAAGTTGCGCCAACCAAAAACCTGCTGGGAAAATAAGCAAGGCTATCACATTCACAATCACACTACTCATTTTCTCTCTTTTTTCTGCTCTCTCTGTCTCTTTGTTCTGCCATAGCTCTCTGTTATTTTAAGATGTCTTAACATCACTGCTAATGACTTTTGAAGTCATTAGCAGTGACGGATACCCCTTCTCTGTCTTCCCTTATCACTCCCTTCTCCTCCACAGTCCCTGTTAAAAGCCAGTGAGTCAGTGTCTCCAGCAGGAGAGGCAGAGTAGGAGTGAGGTTACAGTATGCTTTCCAGCACGGATGGAGGCAATAAAATGTGTACATGGAGTTTTGTGGAGAATGATACA
>JAPMOB010235063.1:0-33925 GCA_029875015.1 Lepomis gibbosus | reverse complement strand
CAATTCCCACCAAGAGCAAGCACTAGGCGACACAGGCAAGGAAAAACTTCCTTTTAAGAGGCAGAAACCTCGAGCAGAAACAAATTACTTTGTTAGTCTTTCCACTGTTCCAACAATAACCTGTCTGGTTTTGGTTGAAATAAACTCTCAGCCAGCAGCCGTGAAACAGGGTGCAATGTAATCCTTGGGGACAAATGTGCCCGTCAACTTAGCGACCCTCCATTACAACATGACAACATATATAGAAAAGATCCCTATAGAGATAGACCTTTTAGTTAAACCAGAGTCAGTCGTACTTTAAGTCTGATAAATAGCTACAAGTGACACTATTAGCATAACACACCTGAATCTCTGAACAAACTGTAGGCAGTTGCACTGTGGGTAATGTAGCAGCCAGGCTTTGACAAGAAACAAAAATGTGTGGAATCAAAAAGACAATATCTCCGGTTCTCTGGTATGGCATTGATTTTGATACTTTTGAACTTTCCGTCGTGAGTCTGACACTGTTGCAGGACTACAATGTCAGTGTAAGTCAGTGGAGTGCTCTTTCTAAAGTTGGTTCCACTGTCTCAAATGAGGCAGTTTGCTGCTTTACTCTGTTTTATCTAACAGTAAACTGAATCTCTTTAGGTTTTTGAGCTGGTGGTCGAAGTGAAGTGATCTATATTGATGAAGAAATATTACTTACAGCCCCGATATTATCATTATTAATTTTAAATGTGTAGATATAATGAGAATTGACTGCTCAGTACTCAGACTGCTCATCTCTAATTAATGTAATTTTTGTGCAAATCTGCTAGCATTTCATTTTCCCTCTGCAGCTCCATCGGACAGGCTGAGGAAAGCCATAAATTCAGCCTTGACATTCACTGTCAGTCATTTCCATGTGTGGGTTAAAACCACTGCACATGTGCTGCAATGCAAACGGCTGCATGCGGTTGATGATACTGGACAAATGACCTTTCTGTGACCTAACACAAACCAGAGCTCATTCATACTCATGTATGGCAAAGATATTTAGTCACTGATTCTTCATAATAGTTCTAGTTCACAATGGAGAATAAACTCCAAGTGTTATGTATCTCTATTTCTCTCTCACACACACACAAAGAGAGGAGTACACATCTATCTTCATTTCTGATGAAGCTTG
The DNA here is from genome assembly GCA_029875015.1 of Lepomis gibbosus. Lineage (NCBI taxonomy): Eukaryota > Metazoa > Chordata > Actinopteri > Centrarchiformes > Centrarchidae > Lepomis > Lepomis gibbosus. The sequence goes on along the minus strand of JAPMOB010235063.1, from coordinate 32,775 downwards.
TATTGAAGTGGATGTGACAGAAGAGAAAAGTGGAGCAGAATAACATTAAACCAGAAGACGGTGGAAACCTTGGGACTCAACGTCAAGTGCCATTAGACAGGACGCTTTACTTGGCTGAAAGGACAGATTTGCATCTTCAAATCCCTTTTTCCCGTGATATAATTTTTCCCTTTCTGTCCTCAAGAACAGAGGAAAATGTTCCATCAAATGCTGATGAAGATTAGAAATGAAACAGCTCTACATAAAGACATATGACATAAATAAGACAGACAGTAAGCACATTAGTATGTAGATTTTACATTTGCAATTAGATTTCAATGCGTCCGAGATGTAAATATTTAGACTACAAAAAGCCTTCTCAAAGGAAACTCTTTAATCAATTTAAAAGCATTAAAGCTTTTGTGGTGTGGAAAAAAATGCTGTACAGTAAGAACGCCTTCAAAAGACAACAGAACAATCTATACTAATGTGGTCTGACCACATTTGTGCACAGTACTGCATGTATATATGTGTATATAACCTAGCATATGTGCGCGGTCTTACCTGGAGGCATCAAAGCTGTCGTAGGAGCCCACAGTGTAGTGTCTGAAGAGCTTCCGTCTGTCAGCGCGGTCCGCTCGGGAATCTGCCAAAACACACAGCAGAATGAGATCAATATTCACATCCCATTTGTAACCAATAACAGCAGTTTTCAAATCAGTCACTGCTGTGAGGAGGGTAGCAGTTCTGTGGACAAGTGTTGGACGGTAAATCTGTTACCCCTTGACAAATAGCTGTTACTGCACATTTGACACTTCTGTCTGAGCTTCTTTATCAGGATCCAATTCGGCAAGTTACACCTGTCCTCACTCTGTACATTACAGTATATACATGCAAATACAAAAAGTATCTGTTAGAGCGGAGAGATTTTTCTGCGCTATAACAGCGTCACACTACTTTAGCCTTTGCTTCTAACAGGAAAGAATCACAATGCTCACAGCCACAAGAGATCCTTGTGAGGTGAAGGTAAACATGTGTCTTTTTAGACATTTGTAGAAGTGACTGATGCTGTCCTCTGTCCTGGTGAGGCCAGTCTCAATGGATCACAGTGTCCAAAACTACGGCAAAATCAAATCCGTCCCTTGGATGCACAGTAGTAGCTTTCATGATTAAGGATTGCACCTATGACCTAAGACTTCAATATTATAAAGTATGTCCTGATTTTTTGGCCACTTGGGGAGAAAGCAAGCTGTAAAGAGAATTTTACATTTGATTACGTTAAAAAGATGAAAAAAGGCTTATATGACTGTAAACAATTCCCTGTTTACAATCAGATCTTGTGTTTTGTATTGTGCGTTTAGGATAACATTTATGCCATCCTAACTTAGGAAATTCTTCAGTTAGGATGATTCTGTAAAAGTTAAATTCTTATCCTAAGATACAATATGCAGTTGGGAAGCATGTTTCTGTAATACCAAAAATTCCATATGTCATCCTAAACTGAGATAAGATGAGGCCCCAGAGCTTTTTGGCAGAAAACAATTGTTATACATGTCAGAGGTCGCACGCCTCTGGAGCAACTAGGGGTTAAGTGTCTTGCTCAGGGACACATTTGTAGATGAATCACAGTGGGGGATTGAACCCGGGTCTCTGACACCAAAGGCATGTGTCTTATCCGTTGCGCCATCACCACCCCGATTATTACCCCGAGAGTTATTATAAAAACCACAAGCAACAAGCTGAAAGACGCTAAAACAACCAAGAGAGCCAACTGCAGAGTTGGGCGATCACGATGAGCTGTCACATTACACATTGTCTATTATAATCTAAATATTATGTATGTAATGTACAAATTTTAGTTATTGATTCTTTAGTGCAACTATTTCAAATCTACAGCCAATAACATATATTTACATATAATTTCAGACAGAGTGACGCTCAGTGATTATCATCTACTGCTCTCACTGCATCAAACAGAGGCCCCTGTTTAACATTAATCAATGTAAATTGTGAAGAGTACAGAAACAAAGATCCAGACGGTGGCAATATTGGGTAATAAATGAGAGACTTGACCATGGACAGGGTACGTGTCGAGGTTGAAAACAGAAGAACACTTTGACTACCAGGATAATCATTACTGTGAATGAGCTCCTTAAGACACTCGCACCATTTTCTCAGTCCTCTTTTGGCCTCCGTCCTCCTTCATCTGCCTCCCTTTTATCTACAGTTTCATATATGAGTATGTACAGAAACCTTAAATTTAACTCTTTCATAGAGGATAGAAAGTCCATGACCTCCAGAGTGAAGACTCCTCCCGTCTTTGCCCGTCTCATCTATGTGTCCTATTCAGCAGCAGCTCCTCCCCCCTTTCTCTCCCTCTCCCTCTCATTCCTTCACATACTCTCTCACACCAGCTGTCACACTTTCACAGAAACTCCATCTCCTCTGATCCGGCTTAGATCTTGTCATCTTTGCAGGAACATTTTTTTTTTCTCCCCCTTGATTCTACATCCACAGTGTGAGATTGGAGGAGGAAGGATGGGGCTGGAAGTGGATGATGTTTTTATTTTATTTTATTTTATTTTTTTTACAGAAAAGATGAACAGAGGGAGAAATAAAACAGTAATGTGTGTAAGAAGGCATTCTTCTGAGAGGAGAGAGAGAATAGCATATCAACCACATAGTCACACTCCATAGCAACTGCAGTCTGACTGCGGCCAGCTGGTTTCTATGGTCACAGATCAATAGCGACGGTGTATGCATGGTGTGTGTGTGTGTGTGTGTGTGCATATGCATAACTGAATGTGATTCATGCTGGCGTGTTGTGTGAAAACATGCACGTTACACTGCATCTGTATTTGTGTCTTTATTCTGTCAGCTGTTTAGACTGCAAGTATGTGAATAATCGTGTGTGTGTGTGTGTCGGGCATCTGGGCCTCCCTGGGTTCCTTCCAGGTTTTTTTTTCTTTCCCCTCCTCGCTTCCTTCACTTGTAACTCACCTCTCGACGTGAGGGAGAGAAATGCGAGAATGAGATGGAAATTGACGCGAGACATGTTTGCCAAATGGGACCTTACTCGGTCCTGCCTCGCTCTGAAACAACATCATTACCTACAGTGTGACACGTTTCACAGCTGTATCACCTGTCGCTGCGATCGTAATGGACGTTGAGTTTTGTTTTCACAGATTATGAGAATTGCTGTTGGATTGGAAGCTATCCTATCTGTGCTTTCTTCACTTTCATCACATTATTCTATTCATTTATTTTTAGACACAAAAGTGGTCGTTAAATTTGGTTCACAGGATGAGTTTTACTAACTTGTTTATAGAATTTGTAAGTGCAGTCGTTTCCCAAACTTGGAGTCGGGATCCAAAATGGGTCAAGGGAGTAAAATTCAGAACAGTTATACAATATGGAAATATATGAATGAGCTTTTTTTTTTTTTTGCTACAGGTGTCTGTTCAGCTGTGAGGTTTTCCCTCTCTCTTTTCCCAAACCTGATTTTCGGTCCACATTTATACAGAATTCTCTGATCTGTCATTGTGGATCTTATGAGGTCTTAACTAAAGTACAAGGATGAGTTTTTAGATGCTTCACTGTGTAAAGTGAGGGGAAGCGCTCAGTAATGAGGGTTTTAAAATAAATATATTGCACGGGTATCTCCAAACGAAATGTACGCTGTAGAAAGTCCAAACTTTTTTTTTTTCTATGCAAAGAAGAATCCTTCAAGATGTGTTCATTCGATACAACACAACGTACTCGTGTGAATCTGGCTTCCCACCTCTGGCATACCGGAAAAACCATTTCAGATTAAATGCTCAGCATGACCCCAGAATGGCACTTTAAAAAAACTGAGCCCAGAGTAAAGATAATTGGTCAGATTGGGTATAGTGGGAGGGGATAAGGAAATGAGAGTAGAGAAGGGGTGAGACACAGAAAGGAGAACAGACCGTTGTTGTTTTGTGGACCTTATACTTCAAAATTAATACATTTTAAACCCAAGGTTTGTTTTGCTCTGTATCAGTAGTTTTCAGATAGTCATGTTATTTAAGCGTGTTAAAAATGTCACTATTGGTTCGATCATCTTTTATAGGTTCATCAAATCAGCTGCAGTATCCAATTACTAACATAATTACTAGCCCTGAGGCCACCTGATGCCTGAGTAAATGCTGCATGTGTAATGTATCCCCTGGAACACTGCTCACCTACAATCCTTAGGACTTTTATGAGCTGCTCCTCCTGCTATTGTGCTCTTTGTGCCAGATATGATGCTGTGAAGGTCACATGTTTTAGGAATATTTATTACAGAGGATAGTAAGCATACAGTCATCCTCTCTGTAATACTGTACATTAATGTGATTTCATAAAAGCTCCTTTCTAAATCAACACAGTCAAATTTGAAACCACCTCTTTCCTAACAGAGAGAGGCCTCAGGGTGATGAGCTGAACAGCACTGATTAAGGAACAGATACATTCATTTGTTTCTGCGATGTCTGTCGGTTAAAAGCATCATTTATTTTAATTCTGTCTTAACATGTAAACACTGTGTTACCTGCTCTGCGTCTCCCCAACAAATACTGTTTACATGATCTAATAAAAACCCAATGTGTTGCATTCAGCTGCCACAGTGAGGCATCCTGTGTTTCCAGTGTCTTTAAAGCAAAACTGGTACAGCTTCACCTGAACCTATTTAAACAGGCACGGCACTGATGTGAAATGACTGTGTGATCTCTAAAATGAAAAGAACTGCTGTGCACAGATAATGTGCAGTACATGCATTTGTGCGCACAGCATCCCTCGAGGACACCGAGGTCATGTTGTCTGTATTTTTTTGTGTGTGTGATTTTGTCGGCTTTAGAAACCTGGGGGAAGTTTACACTCTGTAACATAAAACTCACACTTGGTGGTTATTTTGTGTGTTTTTAGTCCCAGCATGTTACAATTTGACTGCTTTCAGGCCAGCAGAATAATAAATAAAATGAAAGGCTACAGCTTTTCTGCCCCCATGACTTTCATTCCCGGCAGTGTGGAGTAGGCATTACAACAACATTTACACCTTGATGCTGGGAAATACATTTACAGAAGGTATAACTGAGCAGCTAACTGAAAAAACATGAGAAGTCCAAATAGTTTAAAAAAAAAATCACATGGTCAGACTTCTGTGAGAGTGGTAGGGTGTGTTGCAGGGGTTAATGAAAGCGTTTGTTATGGCCCTGTGTGCATGTTCTTATGTAGATATTCAGCCAAGACAGAAAAACAAGAAGATCTCTAAACAACCAGCATTTACTTGCATTTGCTAGCTGCCTTTAAAACTCACTAGAAATGTGTTACATGTTGTGCTCTGCCACTGTGGTGTGGCTTTAAGACCGTCAGTCAGGAAACAGTTTCTGCGTGCAGATGTTTACAGAAAATACGCCTTTAAATTGATGACATTCATGTTTTTATAGTATGCCGCTCATGACTTTTTTAAAGGGGAACTCCACAGATCCCACAGTCTGATAAATGACCTCAAGAGATGTCCCTTGAGTCAACATCAGTTGGGGCTGAAGACAAGTTTGAACAAAATAATGAGCATCCATTAGTCAGGTAGCCTCACTCTTAAATTTGTTTAAAATTTGTAAGTAGAGGCTGACAAATATTTTTGTTCTTACAGTAATACGTTTGAGCCATGCTGAGGACATTTGATTGATCTTTATTGTAACATAAAAATACTCAGATGGAAACCTACTGCTGTAGTCAGGATTTTTTGAGTGAGTTCAGTGAGGTTGAGCCTTCACTCTCAGCTCAGTTACACACTGAAAAGTATTCACCTAAATCTGCAGTCTTGCTTTCTGGTCTGGGAGGCTGCTGTACTATAGCTGCTTATCCACGAGCTTTGTGTTTGCGTGTAGGCCATGACTTTCCTCGTGTGTTTCCCCTACATAGCTCCTCAAGCGCTCTCAAGGGTCCAAACCTGAACCCTAACAAAGCATATCTAAGCAGGGCTTAATCCTACTGCATCACATCTATTGAATTAAAGGGATTAGAAGCTAAAGGTGTTTAAGTTAAATCAGCGTGTGTGTGTGTGTGTGTCTGCGTGGGTGTTGATGGGATGAAATAAAAACCCTGATAGGTAGAACGCTTCACATGTGAGAGAGGGAGAAGATAACTATTGTTACAATCATTTTAAACTTGCATATAAATGTTGAATAGACTGTAGAAGATCATCCAGTTCTGCTCAGACACCAACTGTTAATACAAAGTATGAGATACTTATTCCACACCATAATTACACTCAATGCAGTAAACATCCAAGTCCATACAGACAAACTACTGTTTCCTTCTCGGATTTGCATGGAGGACATATAAGAGGACTTGCAGTGAACTTACTATATGTATAGTTACTCATTGATAGATGTAGCCATCAGTTATTAGATCAGGAGTGAGAATATTGCTTTGTGGATTAAAATATTTATCTCCATACTACAGTACTCTGGCTGATACAAAAAGATTAATTCCAGAGGAAAATAACAGAACATTGTCTCACATGCATGAACTAAAAAAAGGGATCAAATTTAAACCGGCAAACCATATTTTCTATGCGTTTACATTTCTTGTAAAAGGTGGAAATGACTTCTAAATTGTCTAAAAAAGGATTAAGGGTTTTTTGAAAGTGGTGTTTATAGGTGACTGAGCTAGACACATGTTTTGGCTTCACTTCTGGCACTAACTTTCAAAAGTTTGCACAAAATGGATCTGATACACCTGTAAGATGTCGGAAAAACAGGTAAATAATGATGGACAGATGGAAAGAAGGATTATTTTCTTATCAGTAGTTAAACGAACAGTTCTCTCTTTTCCGGAAATACGCATATTCACTTAAAGTCTACGCCTTGAGTGTGCAGTTACAGCAGGGAGGCGATTAGCTTAGCTTAGCACTACGACTGGAGACAGGTCCTCTGGGTAGCCTCTCTATTGGCTGCCGGGTAACCTCATGATGTTCATCACAAAGAAATGGTTATAAAAAATAAAAATGACACTTGTGTATTGAGTGATTAAACTGAAGACAGGCTTTTACTTTATCTTAGAGGTGCAGTCGTGCATTCTTCAGACAGAGTCAGGCTAGCTGTTTCTCCTTCCTTCCAGTCTGTGTGCTAAGCTAATTTCTTCCTGACATCTTCGTTTCTAACTCTCTGTAAGAGGGCAAGTGAGCATACTTCCCAAAAAGTTCAAACTATTGCTTTAAAAATAGATATCTGGCGTATAGAGAGCTGGATAACACATGTATGGTGGATGGATTGTTAAACCATAGAAAATAGGAAATCATTTTGGCAAAAAAAATGTATTTCTCAGTTGCCTGTTATTTCCCCAATCAGCCACAACTGTTAGGTTTCATGCAGGCCATTCACTGCTTTTGCGGCGCACACACATGCATAGCCTGTGGCCTTGGCCGAGGCTGTCGTTGAATGGGTCTTTGCAAGCCACCATACTGTGCTCCCATTTTCTGATAGGCTTTCTTTGCAGGCAGACCTGGGGGCAATTTTGATGTGGCACAGTGTGAGAGAGCTGCAGTGCCAATGGCCTTGGGTTTGGCTTTAAAATAAGCCACCCAGAAGAAGGCAAACAGCGAGAGAGAGAAGAACTACTTGCTCCCCATCTGCCTCTATCATTGCTGACATACTCCTAAGAGCAGGAAGGACTAAGAGAGCGGGTGGGTGTGGGGAGTTGACTCCAGTAACACTGTTCTTTGTGATAATGTCAATAATTAAACACTGTCAGAGAACATAATACCCGACAATGAAAAAGATTGTGGAACACCAAAGAGTAGGACAGAGAGAAGGATTGCCAGGGCTTTTTAAAAATCTGCTCCCTTTCAAAAACACACTGACAGCACTCACTACAAGCGCAGCACAAAGACGTTGGCAACAACAAGAGAGATTGCAAGGACAAGGAAAAATGGGATGTTTATGGGGGACAGAGCATGGCGTGATATGTTCATTAGCTTGCACCCAGAGGACATCAGAGCACAGCTGAGTTAGCAGAGCAATGTAGCGCTTAGCTTTGTGCACTACCGCCTGGGGAGACAGAAAGAGACTGGGAGACAAGCCGATAGAGGAGGAGAGACACATGCAGAGCACGCACTGGAGAAAAAGGAGCCACGTGCCATCACGCTGCCTCAGGAACCTACAGCATTTAGCCTTAGCTTCTGTTCTTTGTGTCCCCTCTCTCTCTCGCCACAAAACTGGGTGATGGCAAACAGCGCGTGTCCTACATAAGTCAATGTCCTACCTCCAACTGCCATGCAACCCCAAGTGATTAGACTTACAGCTCCTCTCATCGGTGGCCTTGGCCGGGATCTCCTCCACACAGTCGGCTGGAAACCAGCCCACCTGGCCGTGGGCGCTGCCCTCCCAGAAACCTCCCTCTCCGATGCTCAGAACTGGACCGGGGGGATGGAGAGAGGAGGAGGAAGTGCAGGAAAAGATAGTGAAAAATGGCATCGGTTTCAGAGCACACAAATGAACAAACTGAACAGAGCGTCCCCAGAGATAATTTCTTTCACATTTAAATAGAAAGTAGCACCAAGGCAGAGGTTTCTACTTACACAAAGTGTCCAAAAACTGTATCACATCTGAGGCCGACAATACCCCGTAGGTAGAGGATGTTTTAAAGATGACTAGCTGTTAGATGTTTAAACTATTGCAATACAACAATGTGATAATATTCATCACTGAGCTGATAAATGGGATGCATTTTAAACTAAACCATTTGTTAGAGGTTACAATTAAATGTCATCCATTAACAGTGTGAACTGCAGGAGGTCTAGACTGATGCCTGAAAATGTTGACAAGCTCACAGTAGTGAGAAATGTTCCTGAGAAATCCAAAATCAGTTTGTGTGAAGATGTTTATGGTGTGTGGAAAACTAAGATGTTTGGTCTCCGGTCTTTATAAGGTTCCCTTCAGTTCTGCCTTAAAAGCTGCTTTATTTTAACAGAGATTCTATTTGCATTTTCCACTAAAACCCTAGAAAAAGGCTCCCAATATGTTTTATACCAACTCCTTAATATCCACTTTTTCCCTTTTCCTTCAGTATGATGTTCACACTGACTGAAATATTTATTTTATAGCTTCACCATTCCACCAAATGGAAACATTCTAGATGTCTTATGGATCAATTTATGCACATTTCCCCAAATTTCAGCATATTTGGTGTCTTTGGAAAACTTTCAGTGGGTTTGAACAGTTTGGCTGCTCATGCTGAGTTTGTAGGGATCGACCCACCGGTGGATCAGGACGTTCAGGTTAAACGTGTGTGTTTTGAATCATGAAGCCTGTATCGCACATCATATCGAACCAGGAGCTCACTATATGTAGCATTAGAACTAGATGTTGGTTTGCTCAGTGATTAAAAATAAATAAACTCATAATTATCTTTAAAAAATCATTCCTGTTGAGAAGTACAAACAACCTATAGGCGCAGGTCATAATATTCTATTTATACATAAGTGAATGAGTTTATAACGGAGTGGCTTAACATAGATGTTCCCTGCGGGATCATGTCCTCCTTGCTCTCTTTGTAAATAATGCATTTTTTGCACTTTCATCAAAGCCACAGAAACCGTTCGCCCTTAACGTCTGCGGATGAGGAGGATGTTTTTTCTCCTGTAGAGCCTAGGTAGTCATTTTCATCAGATATGGTAATTTGCTGTTTTTATTTCCAGTTGTCTCATTTTCAGACACAATTATGAAACGAAGACAGAAAAGAATCAGTGCCTTTTATTTCCCTTTTTGATGTTAGTATATCATCATACATCCTCCAAGGAGGAGAAATTTTACTTTTCTGTTTAGTTAACAATGCAATGTAACAAGGTACATTTACTCAAATACTGTTCTAAAGTACAGTTTTCAGGTGCTTTCTTTAGTATTTCATTACTTATGTTACATGTATTGCTGAGTCACACTGGAGGTTACAGCTGGGACTCTAAGGTTATTCCAAGTCTCACCTTTGACCCTGTCGCTTTTGTAGAGGTTGATCTCTCCCTCGGCCTGGGCGGTGTAAGGACGAACCACCACAAAATGTCGCCCAGGAACTGCACTGTACAGCTTCCTTCTGGGGCCTACAGCCTCACCATGACTGCTGGGACTGTAAGAGAGGAAAAAACAGCAGGATAAAGCACAACTAGAAAATCTAATTTACACTCAGAGGGTACAACAACGGAAACACCAAATTCAATAGTCCTGCAGGAAATGGTAATTTCGTGAATCATAGTTTAAAGTGTTTTCCTGACACACCTGCTGCATTAGTTGTAAACACAGAAAATGTCTTTTCCACAAAGAAAATGTTTGTGTGACTTTATCATGTAGCGTGGGGAAAGTTTTACACATCTTTAAAGCTACTTAATGAGAAAACTGAGAGAATCATTGCAGGTTGAAAGTATCTGCTACTACCTTTGACAGTCTAAAAAAATAGGAAAGGAACCTTATGAGCTTCCCCAGGTGACATTAACAACAGTTTGTCATTTGGCCATCCCTGGTGCGCCTCTCACTACACTGTATTCATGCATATGGATGCACGCACACACGCACACAAACCAATTATGCAGAGGAGATATTCAGAGGCCAGCAGGCACGTGTCTTGCAGCAGTAAGTGGGGCAGAATACGGGCAGGCTTTGACCCACAGAGCTGCAGTGGCTTCTGGGTAGGAGGCAAGACACTCTAAAGACCACACAGAGAGCTAGTCAGGATTCAGGACCAAGAGAAGGAAAATATCAAAATGCCAAATTATGACATCAAAGACTTTTCCACAAAAATAGACATTTTTAAAATATGAAGAGATTGATGGAGGCAGCATTTATATGTTTGTATGTTAAATTTGGTTATAAAACGCTGCATCAAAACAAAAGTGATCTCCCTCATTCATACATGGAGGCGAGAGGTGACCACAGAGACGCTGTGGTGCTGGTTGATGTACTTGACATGATAATGTAGCGCCACTTAGTGGCAAACCTTCGTAACAACACTTACCACAGCAGATGGAATGTTACATTGGGAAAACAAACGTCATCAAGGACCACAATTATGAAGTTTTCATTATGACCAACATTTCTCTGTGATTAAAAACCAGCAAACTGTTGAAATTGTATTTCACATAAATGTGTGTTAAATGGCAGAAAATAGAAATTAGTTTTTATATGAAGCCTACCCACAAGGACAACATTCTAGATCAAGGCTGGAAAGAAATTGTGAAAAGACTTATAATATAAGTTTAATTAATAGATACCATAAACACTAATGCTCTTTAGGCATCTTGCACACAATTTGAATAATTCAGAGAGACAGACAGAGTCCAGCAGAGTGAGAGATTAAACCACAGCAGGAGGAAATTAAAGAGAAAGAAGGAAATGGAGTGCAGGAGTGAGGGATTGAGAGAGAGGAAGGAAATGTTTTTTTCAAGTAAGTGGGTCACCTTGTCCTGTAGACTGCGCTCCTCCTCAAACCTTCACGGGCCTTTGGAGAGCTAACCCCATTCAATACCTAGTGAGGCTGCGTGCACATTTTCCAAGGGAAAGCCATGGACAAAACTGCAACTGTGCACTCTGAGCAGCTACAAATACTCTTTATACCACCGAGAGGCATAAAACTGGAGTATTCAAACACAGCAATTTAAAAAGCTCTGGTGACTGATTTGCATGACGGCTGACAGTTTCTATAATAGAAGATTGTACAATCTCAACTGATGCTGGTCAACTTTTTTACTTTGTGAATGCATCACAGTAAAAGTTGGCCTCATTAAAATAGAAATTATTGCAAGTTAAATGTATTTTTTTGATGCTTATGAATTTTTCCATCACCGATTTTTAATGTCTTCAGCTTTAAACTTTGTTTGCATTTATTTCATTTAATAATAGTGGTATTTAAGAGTTTGACATGTTCATCCTGTAGGGCATCTGCTTTAACACTGTCTGTGTTTTGTCTCCTGTTTCAGTCCAGTCATGTGACTATTTTGCCCAAATCAGTGTCCAAAAACATCAGAAACAGGTGCAAGGTTGAATTTCTGTTCAACGACTTCACAGCCAACAGTATGCACATTATGGGAAAAACTTCTTGTAATGGAGACCAGGGGTTTCATTAACGTCAGAGTATTTACCTCTGCCTCTGTCTCTCTGTGACCATTGGACACCTTCAATGCTTCAATGTTTCTTCTGTGGTTGATATAAGCCCCATGAAACTGTTATACTTTATAAGACAAACATCAAATCACATTTTCCACTGCAGGTAATGACATTTTGTTGCTGTGGTGGGCATGGGTCTCATTAAGACATATATTTTCAAGGAGAAACTAACAATATTGCCCAAAAAGACATAAACCAAACTAATGTAAGCAGATGTGGGCATTAAATAACCCTCGTGCATCTGCGCTACTCCTGCTGTTCACAGACTTTTGGCCCTCTGGTAATTAATTATTGCATTTACATTTTCTCAGACAAAGGGGGCAGAGGCACAGAGGACATTGTCCAACTGTTTTCACACACTACGGTATATTCAACATGACCAGTTAACTGATCGTGATGGGTGGCTCGGTAGTCCAGTGGATAGCACTGTGGCCTTACAGCAAGAAGGTTCAAACCCCGGTTGTCCTGGCCTTTCTGTGTGGCGTTTGCATGTTCTCCCTGTGTCTGCGTGGGTTTCCTCCACCATCAAAAACACGCTAGGTTCTTCAGTCAGTACAATTGACCGGGCACTGATAAAAAATCTGGAGTTGGTCCCTGCAGAGAACGAATTTCGCTATGTGTATGTGACAATAAAATTATCTTCTTCTTCATGTGGGGCTGGGATGCCGCAATGGTTAAGACGCCCGCCTTTGGTGTGAGAGACCCGGGTTCAATCCCCACTGTGTCCCTGAGCAAGACACTTAACCCCTACTTGCGCCAGAGGCGCGCAACCTCTGACATGTACAGCAATTGTAAGTCGCGTTGGATAAAAGCGTCAGCTAAATGAATAAATGTAAAATGTATGTGTAAAACTGATGGATTGACCTTTTAACAACATGACTTTCATACAGTTTTATCTGCAGCAAGACGATATTTCTTGTATTGACACTTTGAGGGCATGGGCACTAAAAAACTGAGGTGAGACATCATCAACCTGCTTCAGCATTTTTGGAATTTTTTTTTACGACTTATTTTGAAAGGAAAAGATTTGCCTTTATTGTGTAAATTTAGAATTAACTAGGAATTCTCACACCTCTGCTGCAACTTTTTACACAATTTATTAAAGGTTCTTTTCATGCACAGAAACCAGTCATCATCCATCGCTGCTGTGGGACTGTGCTAAATCTGTACTTGTTGGCATAATGATGTGGGAGAAACATTTCCCACTAAGCCACTTCAGCTTCAGCTGAATCCGGCCTACAAATTCAGCAGGTACCAGCTGAGATGGAGAAACCGTCAACCATGTTTTCCCTCATGCCTTTTGGCAATTACCCAGGTGGCTTTGAGGTGCTAATTAGACAGTGTTGATTAATACCAGCTGTGCATAATTTGTGCTATTATTGGATGATCACCCGAGACAAGGAGACAGAGGGAAAGAGAGAAGAAGAGAGTGGGGAAAGAGAGGGTTGTGGAAAAGAGAGAGAAAAGTAACGGTCACATTTCTGCACAGACGCAAATGCAGTTAAATCAACATTTACATTTTTCACATTATGCAGTCTGCCCAAGGCCACTGTGATCATGTCATGCAGGCTCACAGAGATGAGTAAAAAGAGAGAGAGACCATGTTTACACCTTGTAACCTGTATCTGGAGATGTTCATGCAGTAGTAAATGCATGTAAAATGCACTGAAAGCAGAATTAACACGACATCTGGAGGTCATTTGGAGTTGTGCTACAAAAAGTTAGTCCAACATTTCACTCTTATCTGAGCTCCAGTGTGGCCTGAACTAACTCTTGAGGAAAAACTCTCTAAGCAGCTTTATGGTCATATGTTTAACAGCTGGTGAAATTTCTTTCACAGTCTGCCACTGATTACAATATATTTTTCTCTAATCAGCTTCGGCTCGATGCACACGTTCACATACTTCGCTAACATGCTAATGTTATACATTTTAAACCAGAAAGCAGGTGGAATAAAATGCCACCTGCATTCCTCCGGTCCTGTGGTATGCTTTGTTTTCACAAAACATATTTGTATGTCATGTTATTTTAAGTTTTATTTGATTTTTTCTTACTTTATTTCATCTTATTTGGTCTAAGTTGCACATTGAATTTGTGTGTTTTGCCTTTGTTGGCTGTGTTTTGTGTAACTTGGTTTATGACAGAATCAAATCTATCAAGGGAATTTTATAATCGCATCAAACTCACAGAGGAAATCTTCTCTGTGGTGTAATAATATTTTGTTTTGATATTACCCATGAGTTTCTTCAGACCTACAGGACAGTAAGCGATATCTTGATGATGGAGTTCTTGACCCAAAGAGGAGAAATGATGGTGATAGTACTTTCTGTGTAGCAGGCCCTGACCAGATCGCCGCTGTGCTGGAACTCAACAGTAAAATATTAACAGTAAAATATCTGTGAGTCATATATACAACTCTAACCTTGATGTTCGTCATACTGTAAATTGTGAGGCGTAATTTTCCTGACTGTCTCGTTCTGTTAAAACTCAAAACAACAGTGTTTTCAGCAGCGAGCAATCATCAACAGATTTTTCACTGTTAAAAGTCAAATTACTGTCAGTCTCCAGTCATCTACAGATCTGCCTGTCCTGACACTGGACACATCTCATTTCTCACCACATTTAACTGGGAAACTGTTGCCATGACACCCCAGAGCTGACTGACAGCTGTCACTGTGTGCTTGTTTGTGTGTATAAGCATGTGTGTGTGTGCGTGAGTGAGTGAGCATGGGCTCACATGTGTGTCGCCTTCTAACAAATGACATGTCAAGTGGCAGCGAGGGGATGCCACAGAAATGTTGTCATGTGTGTGGGTGGAGGTTGGATGAGGGGGGGATGGGATTATGGGTAGGAGAGAAATGAGGAAGAGCGAGCGAAAGCAGAAGCGATGAGAGAGAAAGCGCTGGAATTAGGGGCTTTAAAGGGCATCTGGGTGAGAATGTGTAGAGGAGCTCTGACAGCTAAAGTTCACATTTATTGTACACTGACAGGGTGCAGCGACACCATCTTGCCATCTTAGCAAGGTCATTTCCACAGAAATTTATCCTGAGCTGCATCATTAGACATAAAAATTATTTAAACAATACAATTAACAATACTTGAATTTGATCATTAATGAGTTATAAAAAAATCGGGAAATTGTACATCTGTGGTGCAACGGGAGTTGCGCACACATAAATGGTTAAAGTCCTAACCTGAAAGTCCTCTGTAAAGGCATTAAGTCATTATGCAGTATCTCCTGTACACAGCCCAGGTCTTTATTTTTCTTATTGAACATAGATCCTGTGAAAAGGAACGAAACTAACACTAATGTGTTAGTCCTCTCAGCCAATGACATTTATTCCTACAAAAGATGTAAAATTTTGAAAAATTGTTCAGTCATTTCCTAAAACAGAAATAAAGCATTTGACTGTTTTCAACATCGGAGGAATCCACATTTGGCGATCTAGTGAGTATTTGGGTCAGCAGGGTGGTGTATGTGGGATCGAGTCAAAATAAACTACAGCGTGTGTGTAATGACGGAACATGTCACCCAGTATTATTCCATACTGAATATCAACTGTGATCATGTAAATGTGACCCTGGGGAACCCAGTAAAAGGTCACTAATTGCCTGGTTTCTACAACTGGGCCAAGAGGAGCTATGCAGAGCCAAGGCTACGAATGTCCCTGATAACGATCCCCAATTGAGAAAAGATAAGGTCACAGACCTACATAATAAGTACCGGTAATTTTGCAGTTTTGCAGAATTACTACCTATTAGTTCTACTCTTCTATAAGCTATGTAGGATCCACTTGCCCTTTTGCAACAGATACTTTCTTCAGTCGACAACTGTCATCAACACCGTGTGGCGTTCAATGTTGACTTCAAGGGTGTAACATAGCTGAGATTTTATTTTTATGGGTGTCCTTGACCTCTAGTGACCCTCAGTGTTCACTGGCTGAAAAAGTTTTAAACTGTGTCGCACCTTTGTTCCTCATTTGTTGTAACCGTTTCCACAATTGTTTTCTCAAAGTTGAGTCATTATATCAATACCCTCAATGTCAGTTGTCATCTATTTACCAGACATTTCCAGTGTACAAGCCTTCTTATATACAAAATTATAAACGCAACACTTCTGTTTTTGCTCCCATTTATCATGAGCTGAGCTCAAAGATCTAAGACTTTCTCTATGTACACAAAAGGCCTGTTTCTCTCACAAATCTGTGTTACCTCTGCCATAGTACCAACTCATATTGAGACCTATAAATCGGTAAAAATTATTCCCATCTGCCGGGTTGAATTATAAAGACAAACCAAAAGCACATTAACTCAGCAGTCACAGAGTCAGCAGATCTCCCAGGTAACACTGATGTAATATAACTAGTGTTTTTATTAAGGTTGAGCCGTTTGAATTACACTGAAGTCAGACGGCTCAGCCTTATTAAAACTCGTCAATCAGTGCACAATCACTTCATTTAAACACAAGTTCCATGCTTTGTGTCATAAGTTTAGAAAGTAACCCACTGCAACAATCAATTCTTTGAAGGAACCCTTAATTATTGTCTTTTCATGTACACGCTAGGGCTGCAGCAAACTTTTGGACAATTTCCTTTTTGATTAATAATTTTTTTTCTATGAACTGTCAGAAAATAGTCACAATTTTCCAGAGCCCAAGGTGTTCTTTTGTCACCAAATATAGTTAATTTACAGTTATATCAAACAGAGAAAAGCAGTAGCTCTTCTTATTTGAAAAGCTTAAACCAAATGTGCATTTTTGCTTCATAAAAATAAACTTAATGTATAAAATAGATGTTCCGTTGGCACTAATGTACACAAAACATAACTTCCAGCACAGAAATCCAAGAAGAGGGCTATGATGATAATTTGCTTCAAGTAAAATACAGAATTGCCGTCCACTGTTACAGAGTGACAGGCTGTCCGTCAATGCATCATAGACACAATAACATACTCATCACCGGCCTCTAAGGATGTGCTGATAAAGCTAAGGTCACGTATGCACTACTGGTTGTCAAATCAAAGCCACTGACACAAAGCTGGAGGCTACAGTATCATAGTATTTTAAATCCATGAAACACCAGCAAGGTAGATGTGAAGACAGAGAAGTTCCTTAGATTCAATGTTGGAAAATGCAGAGGCATGTTCCACTCTACAAGAGTTCTGCACTAAACTGCTGTCAGTCACCTAAAACAGCTCATCTGTTGATGACCAAACTCGCTCTCTCTCGAGCAGCACCACAAGTTTTCTAGTGAATTATGTCAAAAGACGTGATAGTTATGTTCATGTTACTGCTGAAGCAAAGGCAACTGTCCTCCCCCGTTCCTCTGGCCCTTCTTTCATCTCCGTCACTTGTCTTCCCTTAACTCCGTCCCCTCCACCCTCGCTCTAAACCCCTCATTCTGTGCTTTTATTCTCTCTTTTCCAGTTGCCTCCTCCTCCTCTTTCTGCTCTTCATCCTGTCTTAAATTCTACTGCTTCATCTTCGCATCTTTTCTATAATGTACATGTACAATGTACTCGACATTGGACAGAGGCAGAGCTACAGAGTGTGGGTAGTGTTGGTGCAGCAGAGTGCTTCCAAATGTGTCCATCTGCCAAAGAAGAAGAGGAGGAGGAGGAGGAGGAGTAGGAGGAGGAGGAGGGGGAGGAAGAGGAGGTAGAGGAAGAGGCCAGAGGGCAAGTGTCTTAATCGGGATTGACAGTTACATCGCTCCAAGATAAACGTCCGTCACACTTAAATCCTCCACCGATCAGTTGCTCTTGCACACACCACAGACAGAGCACAGATACACATGGTGGCATTTTTGACTGAACTTTGTCAGGTGGAGGTGGAGTCACAAATACACACACACACACACACACACACACACACCTAAAGTTGGAATGAGCTTTCCTAAAGCAGGCATATGAAGCACACATACAACACACATACAAATTCACACACATTTGCAAAGTGTCTGCAGGCAACCATAGCAACGGTTGCCGTAGCTACTGTAGGAAGCCAGGGTTTTTGATGGCACGTTTCCCAAAGGAACCCGTCATACATCATATTGCATGGGGGATGGTGGTATAGGGTGTACTGAATACTGTATATACTGTAAATGAAGACTTACTGTTTGCTGGGAGAGGAGACAACTCACAGCTTTAAGCCCTCGCTTAAAGTGTTCACCCAAATTATAAAATAAACAAAACATACAAACATTTTTCTCATCTTGCAGAGTGTTTTTTTTTTAAGTTTTATTTGTGCAGGTTTTGAGAAACAGTCTCTGTCTACAAACCAAACTAAATAAAAGTTACTGGAACTTAGTTTGTGGTTGTCACAGCATTAAAAAACTACAATAAAAAGGTCATATTTTGGTCATTTTCAGGGTCATAATTTTATTTATGTACCAGAACGGGTTTACATAGCTTCTTTTTTTTTTTTGTAACACCATATTTTTGTGATGCTGCAGCTCCTCTTTTCGCCCTGTGTGTTGAAGGCTTCGTTTTAGCTACAGATTGACACATCTCACTTCTACAAGATCTTTGTTTGGAGTTGCACATGTGCAGTTCCTAATTACCGACTATAAGCAAATCCGAATCAGAGTAGGGCGGATCCTGACAAGCCCTGCAAACACTGCTTCGGTTCAGCTGTAAATGCCTGTAAATACCAGCTTCACAACCTAGACAGGAGCAAGAGTTTCAGAGTGGTGAGTTATTAGTCTGTAACACATTGAGCTTTCATCCAGTAAGTTTTAACCGAGCTCTGTCTCTACATCACGTTAAGAACTTTATGTGCAGTGACTGCCTGGAGGGTAGCTAGTGTTTAGGAGGGAAAGTGGGGGTGAGGGGGAGGCAGCGTCTGTGTGTGCTACGGCTCAGTGTGTTTCTCCACCGGTGTTTTTGACTAGACGCTAGACGAGCATTTTGACGTGTGTTACAAAGTCACACAACTTCTTAAAAGAATCAAAGGCTGGACTACAATCAAGCTGTTTTTGGGCAGTTAAGTGTTTTCCCACACCCTTTGAACACCCTTTGGGCTGGACTTTTCACTTTGCAAACCTGTTACATGCACAAAAAAAGATACATAACTCAATGAAGGAGAGGGAAAAAAACGAAAAGTAGAATATGACCACTTTAAACAACAGCACACTAATGGGGAAACTGTTTCTAGAAAGATTTGTTAGATTTTATACTTAGTTCTGTGCATTCACACGGGACACTGTAGAGTACTACAGCGATTTAGCATTGCCACATTGTTGGACTCCCGTTAGACAATTAAGTTATCAGAATGACTGCTGACCATTGCTGACTCAAGGGACATCACTTGAGGACATTTATCACTCAGCTCCCTCTGGAGACACTAAAGGCTCCACACTACTTGCAAAACATAGACAGTAGAGCTCTCCAACACCTGCTGATGCTGTTACACTTTAAGAATCCAGGTTGATCAGAGGAAATCAGTGAGAGCTTCATGCACTGTAGTAACCTGGTTACAATAAATCTGTGTACGCACACACACACGCTGCAGGTTAGAAGTTAGATTCCTGACCTAACTGACCTCATTTGAAGAGGTCAGGGGTAGCAGATAGCTCAAAACCTGCCCAAACAAAACCAAAACTGCTAGAGGTGATATGCTTTTTGTAATTCGGATACGCGGATGCTTTAGGACACTTAACCTTAATCATAATCTACTTGATCTCCATCCTGTCAAACATACAGAGATCTGAAGCAAATCTTCTCTACGGTGTTCTATTATTAATCTCTTGATTTTCTCCAGACCAGAAATCCTCTGGACACACAGGTGAAAAAGTGAAGACATCTTATAGGTAACAGCAGATAGCAGGCGCTGACTAGATCACAGCTGTGCTGCAAAACGACAGCAAGATAGTGACAGACGTGTGAGTCATATGTTCACCTCTGATCTCCAGGTTAGTAACCTGGATCTTGTTAAAAGAAAAAAGAGAATAAAACTCCTCTGTGCAGGGTGGGTGTGTATCTAAGACTGTCACGCCTTCCTTCTGTTGTACTCACACACACACACACACACACACACACACACACAGATCTCCACCCTCCGGCGTGTTGCAGAGGCTCACCTGGGCTGGCGTTGTGAAGGTACAGCCCGTCGTGCCTCCTCCCCCAGCCGGCTGAGGGAGGGTGACCGGCTCCTTGCCCCCCTCCCCATGGTCCGGACCACCACGTTGCCATTGGGGCTGCCGCTGGGCATCTGCTGGAGCAGCTGGGGTGACAGGCTGCGATGCAATGCCGAGGAGCCAGGCTGCGAGTGACCCTGCTGGGGGGCCCTGTGCAGGTGGGGCTGGGCTTGTTGGTGCTGCTGCAGATGGGGGGCCCAGTTTCCAGGAGAACCGTGCTGCTGCTGGTATTGACTGACTGTTAGGTTGTTGTCGCTGTTGGAGCGCAGGAGGACCCGTGGCGCTGATAACGAGGACGGGGACTGATCGTTTCCGCTGCCGTTGCCAGAAGATAGACCCCGGCGGCGTTTGGAGTAGGCTGGAGCCTCGCGGAAAGGCACTGCAGAGGAATAAAGGAGAAGGAATTACATTTTTATTAAACTTTTAGAATTAAATTATTCAGTAAGCTCGTTTCTGATACTCCAACTGTTTGTGGACTTTTTTAAAGGCTGATTGATGGGACATAATGTTCACTGAGGACATACAATCATCAATTTAAAAGTTAGTAGAGTAAGCTATTGGTTGGAAATGGGTTTCATTTTGTTTACAAAATTTATGTGTTTGCTTCCACTAAAAATGTAACGGTCTTTTGAGTTTTGAAACAAGACAAATTAATAAATGTTGATTGTATGGGTGTGATTCTAATTGAAGCATTTAAAGGAACTGAAGATGAAGCACTAAAGGAATCTAAGTGAAAGTGCTGACAAGAGTTTAACAAACAGTTTATAAAGAGATGATTTGAAACACAAAAGTAACTCGCAGATAAAAACATATCAACAAATCGAAAGTACCTACTCAAATACATGCAGCCAACTACAAATACACATGTGCTGTTGTTTGTTGAACAAGAAAACTAATTGTGATTTTGATGCAATCTTAACTTGTTTTCTATTAAATTTTTCTATTTATATGCACAACTGAGCAAAATATTTCTGAAAAATAGATTTTTAACATTTTATTCCAACAGTGTAAAAGTCTGTTTAATAGTTTGGCCTTGACCTTTGGTCATGAGACACATTATGCTTTATATTGAGAATATTTCTGACCAGACACAAACTGAAAATGACCGACATTATTGGCTCAGAAAGAATCTCGTCTCTCTAAAGTCATTTAAATTCTACAAAATTAGCCACAATCTGGCACCAGCATTAGAAAGTATTCTGTGTCCGTGGAGTCTTTCCATGAGAACACTTCCTCTACATCCCTGAAGACACCAGTACATGGACTTCCACAGCAGAGTACCACCCTGTGTGTGACGCTGTTCATAAAGGGCCAGTAACCCTGAACTCTCCTGAAGAAAATGTCCTTGGATCAAAGTTGTACAATAATTTGTTAGTTTTCTAACAACAACTACACCATCTGTCAACGTGACTGGACCCAGGGAAAACGTGCAACTTTGGTGCAGCTGTGAATTCAAAACCAGTAATTGGACTTTACAGCATTAGCACTGTAATTGCAGTATGGCACTGCCTGTTAGAATTCTGTTGCTGCACCACTAATACATGGTTTAAGCCCAAGCTGGCTCCGGTAATGAAATCCTCAAAGAATCACGACGATGAGAATCATTGAAAGTGCTGCAGTATGTTTCTGTTACCTACACCTGCTTCTCTTGTGCAGGGTCACAGGGAGCTGGAGTTTTCACCAGCACATCTGTAACAGCAGGTGTGCTGATCAAAACAACAAGTTGAGCACACAGACATCTGTTTTAAAATCTGTTGGAATACATCTTGGGATTTTGTTATTGATCTTCCAATCACTTCCATATTCCATCCTTTTAAAAGATGGAATTTAGAGATCCAACTGAATTAAACCCACCACCTTTGGAACTAGGGAGCATGCTGTTAGCATTTCTAATAAGTGTGAATTATTTATTTTTTATTACTTTTATTAGTCTGAGTTGGCAAAAGTTATACAACCCAGACCTTTGTCATCCTCTGGAAGAAAAGATTAAGCTACAGGTCCCCACATCCGATAAGGGCAAGATCTAGACCTCCAACCTCAGTTGAAAGGTAACAGACTAGGAAGTTCTTGATTTTCAATGCTGTTCACCACTTAAGGTCATTAATGATGCTGCTGTTGTTTTTGAGATGTTTGATGTGAATGCTTCAAAAGATTGGATGACCGGAGGCTTACAGTGACCTTTCTCTTTTAGTTACCCTGTTACTAAGACAACTTCCCACCTCACTTCAGCGCTGTTGTACTGACTTTATGTGTGCTGCTGAAATTATGTTCAGACAAAACATTGAATCTATACCAGTCTGCCCCACCACCCTCCACACACACCGAATGTTTGAACTAGGCGAATTAAATAAAAAATAAGGAACATCCTGGATCTGTTTTTCGAAGTATCAGATCGGGACTCGTTATCGGTAGGTACTCAAAATCAAATGACTCGGACTCGAGGGCAAAAAAACCTGATCGGGACATTCCTAGTTTGAACTGAATCTGAACTGAATTCGATCCACTATTCAGTTTTACTTTATGGCATTATCATATGCGAGGACCACAATGGAAATAAGTTTGTAACTTTCTTGTGTTCGACAGTTCTGATAAATGTACAGTATAATGTTATTGTGATGGCATCTTCACAGCACACGTAAATTCTGATCACTAGTTCTAATAATTCATTTCTATATTAAACTGTATCTGAAAAGCAGTTTGTAACACAATCCTATATTTGCACCTGTGATGGACAAACATTTTAAAGCGCATGGTTTTCACTGTGTACTCACACAGTGAGCGATGATGCTGATTCTTAGGAGCAATTGGTCAGACTTTAATTAGCCCACATATTGACCACACTGAAGCCTCGTTCATGGGAACAGATCTGCATTGCCCGCCTGGAGGGTGAACAACTACATTCAAACCACAAAGACTGGTCTGATAGGTCTGCCTGGGCCGCTTGTGTTTTCCTCCACAAGTTACCGTTACCTGTGAAGATTATTGATTGTAAAGACAATCATGCGGATCTATAATGTTCTCCTATTTAGGAACACACAACTAGCAAAGGAATTTCCACTGTAAACACCACTTTCTATCACAGTGCATGAAAGAACGTAACAGCTGTGCATGTCAGCAGCCTCCTCAGTCATGGGAAATGTTGAAAGCAAGATAGTGTGTCATTCGACGTCTCTCCATACCAAAAAATAAATGAATGAATGTAAACATATTATTGTGGGAAATAACAATACAGCCCCATCACATGTACTACATTAAAAGTGTAATTATTATAAATAAACCTAGTCAAAAGGACTCTAAAGTGGGAGTGCAGTTAACCCTTTGCGTCATGTATAATCCCAGTTTAAGCAATCACTGAGATGTGCTGGAAGTGCATATCAGCATTTTATACCACAGGGAAGCAGAAGAGAAGATGATGTATAAATAGCTTACCTTTTTATTCGGATGTGCTATTTTTTTGTCTCAGTGACGTCAGACTTGCTGTGTGACTATGCGCACACATGCACGTCTATCCAACCATCTATCTATTGAGCCCTGTTGTGCCCCTTTGATGCAGCTATTGGACATGTCGTGGCAGTTTCGCCTTATCAATACATCAAAATCTAATCTCTCCCTGTGGGGGTCCCACTCCAACAGTAGCCATCCACATATCCAGCGGCTCAGACACACATGAGTATTAAACTGAGATTGGTGATTGGCCACGCCACCATGCTCCACGCTGCTCTCTTTCTGACCATCATTAGCATGATTACCAGGATTACATGAGCTGAGTTGAGTTTCTCTGGCCCCCGCTGCCTGCACTGTTCTGTCGGACTGAACCACTAATGGAGGTTGGCCTTGATTTCCCCATGGAGACATTCCTCCATTACACTGCAAGATGACGAGCCTACAACTGCCATCACCAGCTCTCCTCACAGTTACAACAGTGCAAGGAGAGCACCACTGGGCCTGCAGCCATTCCACTATCTCCTGATTATGAGTTTATTATGGTACCAGGCTAACGTGGTTGCCTGTTAGATGTGGGGCAGTTTACTGCTGTTCGCTTCCTGGCAGCTTGAACATCTGAAAAGAGACTCACTGAGTCATTATCACTTTCCCAGACTAATATCTCAGACCTTTCTCTCTCTCTCTCTGTCTACAGCTGACGTGTTGATGAAGAGAGGTGCTAACATCTAATGAGCTAGCACATTTAGGAGCTACCAGGCTATCTGTGTGAATCTCTGAGGTGCGTGTGGCCACCAAGCTGGTGGGGCAAGTTTTAACTTCAGCTGAACACTCACTCACATGCGCGCATGACTTGCTCTTTCTTTCTCTAAAGCTCTTGCACACAATCGCTCCCACAAATTAATTATCCAGTAAAATGGGGGTGGGGAGTCAGAATAAAACGGAGCATCTTATGTAACAGTTGGAAAAGCAATCAGTAGAATCCATACCATTAAATTCTCTTGAACGCAGCCTGTGTGTCAGAGGTCAGTGAGTCTGGAAGCACTCAGCCAAGCTAAATGATGATGTTGACATTACGCTAATACACTTAACAGTTACAGGAAGACAGTTTAAATGCTGTGAGTATTTTAATAGTCCAGTTGGTGCCAATATGATGTGTGCTGATCATAAAGTAAAATCGAGGTTAAATAATTGGTATATTTATACTGTAACCAATGTTTTCAATTTAAGGAAACACCTTGACTCCATTCTGCATTTAAATTTCTGCCTTTCAATGAAATGTAACCAGCCAAAAAAAAAAAACAACCAACCAGAATGAGTGGCAGATAATGTAATGGCCACAGAATGAATTCTGTAGTCCTCACGTCTGTCACATATACACAATAAATAAAGTGAAGGCTGCTCTTACCAAAAAAATCTAGAATAAAAACATCAGCAAAATATTGGAACAGAAATTAAATTACCAAAGTTTACATTTTCCTTAACCTACAAAGACTAGACGCCTCACACATAACAATTTTTTGTCCTGGCTGCTGATGAGTGCATTCTGAAGGACACAGACAGTACAATGCACACACATTTCTGCATGTTTCTTTATTTTTCTTTGTTTCTTCTTTCATTTATTTTTTCAGTATTTTATCCCTTTATTAAAAAGGGACAGTAGAGAGATAATGGCAAAGGCCAGAGAAACACAGGGAACATGCAACAAAGGTCCCTGGCCAGAGTGTGTATACTGCCGTACATAGTCAGCACATTAACCTCTAGGCCACTAGGGCAACCCCTTAATTTGCTAATTTATGCTGCAATCCACCAAGAAAAGGGAAAGAAATGGAGCAAAAAACTCTAAATTTGGATGAGATAGCGAATGGAGGACAAACTCCCCAGGGAGAGAGGAGAGGGTCAGGGTGACTTCAGCTGAGCTGCAGCTCAGAACTGAAACCAGATAAAGTGGGATGTGAAACAATAGCTGTTCTCTATTGTCACATCGCAGTTTAAGTGGAATTTTAGGGACATTTTATTATTTACAATTATTGCAGTCAGCAGCCACACTAACATGTACACTGCTTCTGTTTGACCGAAGCTAAGCAGGTGTGGGTTTGGCTAGTACCTGGATGGGAGACCGCCTTGGAAAACAAAGTCGCTGTTGGAAGAGGTGTTGGTTGGGCCAGCAGGGGGGGCAATCTTCCCACTGGTCTTAATAATAAGATCCCTTTCCCCAGTACAATGATGGGGACGCTGTGTTGTGGGACACAGAGGTCCTGAACCAAGGTGTAATTGTCTCTATGTTGCCCTCCCTCTCCACTTCAAGCTGATGTGTGTTGTGACGCAAATGGCTGCCGTTCATCACCCAGGTGGGTGCTACACATTGGTGGTGGTTGAGCTGAGTCCCCAAACCCGTGAACAAAGGACAGCAAATGAGTCAAAAGGATATTTATTGAACTCGTTAAACACCACACACATATGATTATCATCTCCTGACTGTCATTAGCAAGTGGCCTATATTGAAACAGACTCTTTCCAATGAGGATCAGTCATGACGCCCAAATTACAGTCAGTCCAACATTTTTTATCTGCGTTCCTGCTATTAATGACTAAGCAGGACGTAACATAACAGTGTCACAGTGTTTGCCTTCCATCTCCCATCAACAGTCAACATTGGTAACTTTTTAATAAAACTCTTAAGTGGACTGTTACCAATGATTAAATAAAAAGTAACCAAAATAAAAGAACAACAGAACTTATTATTTTATGCTGCCTAAACTTAAACCACAGAGGTGGAAAATCAGAACAGTTTTTATTGAACATATGAATAGTAAAGGTCATTTCCATCAGAAGGCGCTGTTTAGTTTAAGTGAATAAAACTGGTTACATCTGGCTACCAACTAAAATAGACATATTTTTAGACATGGTATAAATATAGATTTAAAGGTGATATGGAATACTCATTTTCAGGTTCATACTTGTATTCAGGGTTTCAAATAACACCTTATATTTCTCCTCCTGTCCACTGCTTCAGCACCTCTTTTCTTTCTGAACACTCAG
Organism: Lepomis gibbosus; assembly: GCA_029875015.1. Lineage (NCBI taxonomy): Eukaryota > Metazoa > Chordata > Actinopteri > Centrarchiformes > Centrarchidae > Lepomis > Lepomis gibbosus. Next base: position 6,023 of record JAPMOB010235063.1, on the reverse strand, counting down.
TTTTAGCTCCTGTCTCTTTAAGGCCCCCCTCCCTGAAAGCACACTTGCTTCTCATTGGCCAGCTTCCCCAAGCACATAAAAGGGGGCGGGGCTTAGCAGCACCACACTAAATCAAGGACTGCTATGAGAGACTAGCCCTCCCTCATTGGCCTACTCTACAAAAACACAATTTATTCACTGGTTTTACTGAAACTGGATCCGAGCTGATGGAGAAAACATTGTCTGGTTTTCCCTGTGATGTCTTCTGGCTCCACTTTTGCCGATTTATGGAGTTTATATGTAACCGGTTACTTTAGCAGCTAACTACTGCTAACAGCAACTGCTACTAAGTTAGGAACTGAGTTAGCCGTGCAGCTAGCGGTCCTATTGCTGATTCTGCCCGGACTGGAAGCTTGGTGCTCTGGGGGAGCGTTTACACCTCTTACATTAGTACAGCAGCTCTGGATCGCTGGTTCCAGCTAATAACAGCAGCTACTGTTAGCAACAGCTAGCAGTTAGCAACCAGTAAAGCTATCTGTCAGTAGAGGCGGAGCAGCCAGAGGTCATCAGTGGGAAAACGAGAAAATATTTACCTTTACTTCATAATCGTAAAAGCACTTTCTGTGAGACACTGAACAAACCCCGGCCGGCTCTGTGAGCTCGTTTAACTCTGGAACGTGGGCTGGTCTATGTATCTTTACGATGTTACGTAACATCCAGCGATTTTCAGGGTATTTTGGGTGCGTGACATTTACACATGGAGGAGGAAACAATGGAGATTGAGGCAAATACAGTTTTCCAATCTACGGCACCTTTAAAGATGCACTAAATGAAATCCTTCACACTGTCCTGTTTTCAAAACAGCCAGAGGCAAGAGATGTTAAATTCTCCATACCAAGTTGATTACATTGCCTTTTGTTTTGTGTTTGACAGTCACTGAGACAAATAGCTGTTCTAATGTATTTTGGATGTTTGTGAAAGCATGTTCTTGAAGCCTGGAAGCCATCTCCTCTTGGTTCACTAGATCTGTGAGCAAAATGATTCCCTGTTTGAAATCTTTTATCAGTTAGGTTCCTGAATCAGGAATTTAAAAATGTGTCCTTACTTTAGTCCACAATAAAATTCCTGCAGTGGATCAATTACAACCCAAAGCGGCCACAATGAATTCCTAACATTTTATAAAACTCCCACAATGCAATGCTTTGCCTGTCTATGACATAACAGATGGGTAAATTACAGTTATGTGAAACTATCACTGTCAGTGGTGACGCAAAACGGTGATGATTCATAAGTTTCCGGAACGTCAACTTACAGATTATTTATAGTTTCCATAGTGTTTTCCATGTAAAAAAATACAGAATGAGGGAAAGATTTCAGATTTAGATTTTTTATTGTCACACGGTCATGGAGTTTAGCTGAACAGTTAGTGATTCCTCTTTAGTTAGCACTGACCATGTTCAGATGGGAAAACATGCAGTTTGTGTCACCTTCAGGTTTTTGTCATCTGGGGAAAAACACTTCAGGCAAGAGATCAGATCTAACAAAAAATGCCCAGAAAGTCTAAAGCACAAGATCTGTAACACTGCAAATATTAGTTAGTACATATAAACAGTTTTTACAAAATGAATGATTTAATATCATTATTACAGCCTGATACCAGTTTTATTTTTTCTCAGAATAGAACAGAATGTGTGCCTCTACTGCAAAGACTAAACACATTAATTTGTACTAAATTGTGTCTTTACAAGCTAGATTTAACGTTCTGCCAATAGAGGCTTTATTGACATCTTGTCTCATTTACCTATTGCATCTTGGTCCAAACCTGCCAGTTTAGCACAGCTCATTCAAATGCAACCAATACAGCAGCTCGATTAATCCATAAAATTCTTCTTGATAGTTCTTGTGTGTCATTATGAAAACATGAATATTAAGTAGAGACCGTCTTGCTGTGGGATCACAACAGCCAAGACCGACCCATGAGTAGTAGTCAATCCTGCATGAGTTTTCCACAATCATAGGTCGGACCACACCCAACTTCGCACTCGGCTTTCATTTTGTTCTCAGCTGCACACCTAACACGTGAAGTTTCGTTACTGCATCTTGCACGGTTGCACAAAATCTGTCCACAGACATAAACACCTGGCAAAGTACTCAAACCCGCTTCTGTGGTCGTTCCCGCTACAGTAGGTGTCTCCAGGACCACATTTTGCCACATGACACGCAAACCCACACACAGATACTATACTAATAATAATAACAGCACCGGATGTAGAAGTGTACATAAAAAGCTGCCAACTATATATATGTAACCTATATATATTCCTGCAGAATCCAGATTGTTGGCATACTTTCTCCCGCCTATAGGCGACAAAGTCCTCTGCTTCAGATTCTCCGTCTCCATTGAGAAAATAGCAGCGGATGAATCAAAGCCACCAACATGGTTTCACACACAGACAGATGGATAGGCTGTTTAGGTTCTGTTTGGGTGAGGGGGAACAGCACGTAGTCAGGACTGTGGGTGTTTTCTCCACCTTGGAGTCCAATTTTTCATCTCCCTCTGTGACCTAAAAACTAGTCCAATGTCGGTGCTGTCTCCTCTTTTTCATTTGAAAAAAAAGACAACTCGCGGATTATTCTTGTAACCTAAATACGCTCCGACCTACCTACACCCTAATAGGGACGGTAAAAAATACCTTGATTGACGCTGAGCACTTTTAATAAAGAGATAATGAACGCATGTGTACTTTTCTTAATGAAGCAAAGAAAATTGCTCCACATTCTGCTGAAGTTGACAGTGAAAGTATTGAGCGAACTCCAAACGGGAGCGCCGGAATTGAAAAGTACTCAAGAAGAGAAAACGGCTTACCTTCCTTTTTTAAGGCATTGATGATCGACTTCATTTTTACTCCTTTGCTACTCCGACTTGGCGTCACGGCTCGTGCATAGCACAGGACTTTTTAGACCCCGAGTTTTCCTTTCAGCACCATGGACAGCGACTCCGCGGAGAAGAGCTGCCGCGCGCAGCGCACATTATCCCGCACACACCTTCCACCACCACCGCCTCCCCGGTAATCCAGCACGAGCCCCTCCGCTAACACACACTCACACACTCACACACACACACGCCTCCCCTTATCCCGCCCCTAACACACCTCCCCTCTCTCCTTCTCTTTCTGTCTCCCATGAGGGAGAGAGTGCACTGCACAACTGTACAGTGGAGCGCAATAGAGTAATGAGCCCGGTTTAATCCAAGTGGCTGCAACAGAAGTAGTAGATGTGGAAATGGCAGTAGCCTAGTAGAAGAATGTTGAAATAAAAGTAGTGGTTTTTCTTGTGGTTGAGGTCATGTAGACAAATTAATTAAAAAAAGCCTGGAGAAAATGCAGATACTTCAGTGCGTGAGGGCTCCAGAATGATTATTAAACAGTTGTAAAAATGTGTGACAAGGTGCAAAGCCTGCAGACATAATGTCCAGCAGTGATACGAGCTATATGGAATGAGCCAATTATATATCTTGCTGCTATAGTACATCAGTACTATCAGGCTCTAACAGTAATATTGATACAGACATGTGACAAATTAAAGCAAAACTCTGACTAAAGTGTAGTGAAACATAACATAAGTGCAGCTGTTTCCATACAGAGCTCACAGTCACCACATCTCAACCCAGTTGAACATCTGTGGGAGATTTCTGGAGCGACAGCTCTCTCCACCGCCAACATCAAAACAACACATGAGGCAATATCTTTTCAACGAATGGTTTCATCCCTCCAGCGGAGTCCAGGGACTGCCACACGGGATATTTACTTGATAAAATGTAACACAGCATTGTCTTAATAGAAAACACAATGAAATTATCCAAGTAGCCAAGTAAACAGTCTTACGCATTTATACGTCCTCACAATTATTTTTACATTTTTTTTCCATTAACTAATAAATTCCTGGAGATGGAGTAACATCTTACACTTTATGTTTTTGTTCTTTAATTTGTCAACCCATCTTTAAGTAAGCCTACCTATGGCTTGTTCATTTTTTAAACACTCATTCCAAAAAACTAGTAGATAATTAAAAATAACCTAAATTTGGCAAATCATGCCTTTCAAACCCCGTTTTACAAAAGAAAATAGACTGATTTTTTTTACAAATATCCAAAACATCTGCAAGAATCACGCAACATGAATAAAATAATCCCTCCAAAACCGTGTGAATCATGGATCAAATTAACGAGCAGGTCCTGGCAGAGATGTGGACTCGAGTTTGACACTCGGACTCGTGTCCGACTTAAGTCGCACACACAGTGACATCAGACTCGACTAGGACTCAAGGTCTGGGACTCGTGAACAATGTTTATTTTTTAGGAAATGTCTGATTAGCGTGCTGTTTTTCTCCTCCCTGCGTTAACTATAACCTGCCTACGTAACACGTAGCATCAGCTGCGCGCGGCCGCATGTAAGACAGGACAACGAACACAGGTGTGACACCAAAATGTGTGACCTATCAGATTCTGTGACCCAAATGGGAAGTTAAGCGTCAGAAGCTTTGTTGACGATGTGAAGCGGTTGTAGCTTGGTTGGGTTTAGGCACCAAAAGTACGTTATGGTTAGTAAAGCAGCGTCGTTTGGGTGTAGTCACAGAATCTGATAGGCTAGGTCACAGATTTTGGTGTTACACCGGAAGCTGCTGAGCCATTCATCATAAACTTTGGCTTTAAAAATTCATACAAGACCCAAACACAGAAGCGCTGAACGCAAAATAGATTAGTAACCTGAGGTGAGTGAACATGTTTAGCTCAGCATTGGCCATCTAGGTTAACTCCGTCTTTCGTTCTTTATGAAAAGATGAATGAGCGTTTGTTAATTTGCCAAACTTGCGGTGGTCGATTAACGTAATTATTTACCGCTGGCTGCCATCACATTAATTATTAAAGTGGCTGCAAACAGGTTACAGGTTTATTGTTGATCATACTGGTTTGAGAGTCTGAGGTTGGTGTTGACTTGAAGTAGTTTATGTCATTAATCGCAGTGTACATGGATGAGCTCTGTAAGTGAAAACCAGGTTGCAGTTACAGAATCCCTTATAGCTATGCAGTTTTATCAGCAGCCTGGTTTGAACGCAGCAGCTGATACAACATTCATTATAACAACGATAGACTTGAGACTTGACTTGGACTCTAGCTCAAAGACTTGTGAGCACCTCTGGGTCCTGAGTGGTTGGGGCTTTAGCCAGCAGTCTGTTTGGGTCCTTAATTTGTATATAGCTGCTCCTTCATCTCACACACGGACCTGGCTTCACATCATCCTTAGATTATCAGCGGGACAGATCCTCGGTTGGACCGCGTACTTTCAGTGGAATATCTGTTATTTGCAGCATCAGGCAGACTCACATTCAGTGAATCTCGCTCGAGGCAACAGAGGTGTCGAGTCTTTAAAGTTCAACCCACAGTGGAAAGTCATACTGGCCTTTTACCAAATACCAGATGTTGGTCATTAGCTCTGTTCACGGTAGATGTGATGCAGGTTCCTCCCTGACAGTTGTTTGTCTTGCTCAATCACATTTTTCTCAAATGGTCAATTAAAAACAGTAATTGTTTAGAGGTTTACATTAATCTGGTATCAGGAGAGAGTTCTGGCTTCCAGCAGCGGTCTAAATGTTGCCTCAGAGGCGTTTTGTCTGTAAAAAGAATACAATTCTGGAGACAAAACTTTAATTCTTTTTAATAAAATGTAAAAATGTTAATTATTGGTACAAATTATCTACATGACTAAATTAACATAAAAGCTACTTGCTTTTTTTATATAATTAGTATACAGATTTTACGGTAAGGTGAATTCCTTAATGTTCCAATTTCCTGAAGACATTTGGGTTTAAGACCAAAAGATGAGGCAACAGTTCAGAAAATCAGCTTTTTTTTCCTGGTATTCACATTTAGAAGTGTTAAACAACTCAGGACATATCACTGTTTGTATAGAGAATGGGCAACTACGTCATGACGCAGTGCATTTTGGGTAGCGGCAGCCATCTTTTAGGACACGGTTGTAACACCA
>JAPMOB010235061.1:0-10987 GCA_029875015.1 Lepomis gibbosus | reverse complement strand
TTCAACCAAGTCCAGTTGCTCTTGACTTTAACCTTCGTTGGATAACTATGACCTGGATGACTGAGAATCTTCATAGATACAAAAATAATAGTTTAGCTAGAATTATAACAGCTATCCATAAACACAAGCACATGGATGACTCGAAGGAAGGACTTGATAGATTGTTATGAAGTTTGGTTCTGAAATTCATGTTCCCGTCAGGATGAACTGTAAAAACTTTGGTGATTATTTGACTTTTCACCTATTGCCACCATCAGGTCAACATGTTAGGTGTGTTCGAGGTGACTGCGGCTGACTTTTGCTGGCTTGATAGTCAAACATAAGCTGCCACATTATTGTTTAGGGAGAGATTCAACTGCGCTATGGAGGAGCGAAACCCTGTGGGTACCCGCAGCGGCCCGGGGCCAAAGAGGAGACGTCGCACAGTACTTGGAGTGAGAAGCGGCCTTTGCGGAAGTGTGTGGGGGGAGAACGCCATCAGAGAAACGAGGAGGGGTCGGAATTAGTTCCCCCCTCATTCTCAGTAAGTAGCCTAACTCTCCCAGACCTTTTTATCCGGCTATCTGCCTGGTCTGATGTGCCCACGGAACTAGCTGTCACTTTTTAGTTGTGTTTTTAACTTGAATTTGGAGGAGCGAGCCCGTTGACTTTACTGAGACTCCCGGTCCTATTTTAAAATATACTACGATGTCGTGTAGACTATGGACCAATGGTTTTGCTTGTGCAATGTTATTGTTTGGGATTTGATTTATTTTTCGTCTGCACGTTGTGATTTAGTTTATTTACATTTTGTTTGCTAGTTTAAATTCTTTATACATAATTTAACTATTCCAAGCAGAACTATTGGGGAAGAAGGTGTTGTGTGGAAGTCTGTGACAGCCGTGAACCCTCTGTCATCTAGGCTACTGCTGGACACTGCTGAGAGGAGGAACAAAGATAGAGAGCACTGGAAGAGAGGCGGAGAGGATTTCAAAGGACGACTACTGAGGACCGGACAGATTAAGGCTAGCCCAGGGACTTTTACTACAAGTTTTATTATAAATGACTTAGGGACTTTTAATTGTGTTACTGTTACTGTTTATTGTTTTTAACTTAATATTGGGAATTGGTTTTATAAACAATACTGGTCTGATCCTGGTTTTGTGGTTTTGGTGCAGCCTGTTCCCCAGCAGAACCCTACCTAAACTTAGTTTTTATATTTCAATTTAAACATATCAGACGACCCGTAAGACGGCGTCACACAATCAGTAAGAATCAGAAGCCAAACAACCACTAATAAAGGCAATATTTGCAGCTTTTTGATCTGACATGATGCAATCCTACAATAAAAAGGTGAGGTGTCAGAGATGAGGATTCTAAACACTGTTGTTATTTTGTTTGTAAGTTTAAAATTCGAGACTCCCACTTAAACTTCACAGTGTGCTGATGATACCAGAGGACGGGTCCTGGAGCGCAGCAGACAGCTGGAGTCAAATTATTGCTTTTTCAATTACAGACCCCTTCTGTCGTTTTCTAGCCAGATAATTAGTCAAATCCTCCAACCGCCAATGATTAAGTAGAAATACTGAAGGCCACAAGACAAGCAATCAGTCTATTTTAAGATTTCTCTGTTCTCTTTTTCACTGCAAATCCTGTCAGGCTGTGTGTGTGTGTGTGTGTGTGTGTGTGTGTGTGTGTGTTCTGTGGTCAAGTAGAGGGTTTTATTTTCAGAAAAGCACTGTGATTTAATCTGTGTTTATTGTATTTTAATCATTGCATCATGTCCACTGCATTATATCTATGTGTTTAGGAGAAAACATTTTTAACATTTATTTTTTGTGTAAAAATGTGTGTAGCTTGACTTGCATGTAGGGAAACCATGCACATCTGTTCATCTGACATATCTATCTATTGTGCATCACAGACAAATGTCCACTGCAGAACCTGACATTTACTGAAAACATTTATGCCTGCAGATGATTGATGATGACGTTTTGATTTTAACATCCTAATGACCGTTCCTCTTTAAGTTGTTAGCTGTACATGAACACATTTAAAACATTATGATTTTCAAGATTTTCTCTTTGCTGTGTCTTGTTCACCACTGCTCTGTTACTAAGTATAAAACTATATTTATATTTTCATGAAATTGGCATTATGAAGAAATGCTCCTACATGTCTTATTTACATTATGCATTCAGTGGTATTTATTTTTGCTTTAAGTGATATTATTTCTTCAGACTTAATCAGATTTAAAGGACAAAAATGTGAAATGCATCGATTTGCAAAGAAACATTTATGTTTAGTTTCTGTTTTTATTCAGTCATTGCTTCTCTCATCATTTTCCTTTTTCTTCCTCCTATTTTCATCTCAGACCAAACCTCCAGATTATTTTCTAGCAGCTCCTGATTCTCTGGGTTCAGGTGAGGTGAATCCGCTCTGTTAGCTGTGGGATTTGATGTTGTTGATATTCAATGCTGACGCCCGCCTTTGTTTTCAAAGAAGCTGCTGTATCTCAGCAAAGAATTAAAGAATTAACCAAATGTTTTTTTTACCACTTAAATGTAAAAATAAGCTGAAAGTCAGCAGCTTCACTGTGTCGATAATGTACAGACAACCACCACGCTTCCGCTCTGCAGAAAGCCCTGAGGCCGCAGTACAGTACTGTGTGTGTGCGTGTGTGTGTGTGTGTGTGTGTGTGTGTGCGTTTACAGGGACAATAATATTTATAACAATAATCTGTATCACCTCACTGTTGTATCAATTTTTTAACCTTGGGGTGACATTTAAAGTATAATTAAAAAACACTAATATGTTATACACAGCTGTGTCTGGTGCTCTGTTGTCAGCATATACAAAACCTTTTTTGCTTTTCAACATTTAAAAAGTATAAAAAGCTCTCTTCATATACAGGCTGTGACACCCAGGGATGTCTTTACATCAAACGTATTTCAAAATAACATACCACATACCCTAATTTTAATTACTAAATACAGCAGGCCCACAATGCATCAAAATAAACTACTGTATTTTTGTATTATAAAAATACTTTTTCAAGGTACCATAAAATCACTTAATGCCTTAAAACCTATTTGATCAGTCATTTCACCGGTACACTGACTCAGCTGATTAAGTGGACAATGTTTGAGAACAACAGCTTTTCTTGCCTGTGATAAAGTCCTGTGATAAAGTCCTGTGATAAAGTCCTGTGATAAAGTCCTGTGATAAAGTCCTGTGATAAAGTCCTGTGATAAAGCCAGTTAACAGATGAAATATTCACATATTCATGTGATGAAGGTTAGATTTAAAGTTACCAACAGTTTAATGTTCAACTTACAGTTTGCTATTGACTCCTAACTGTACCCCAATTTAGTTAATTGGTGTTTGGCAGCGAAGGGCGTACTCTGCATTATCTGAGCTACAACAAACCCGAGTGGTAGCTGCATCGACAATCTGCTGTTAATGGTGTAGCAAACGTTGTTAAGGACAATAAGGCACACCATCTCATGGGATTATAAAGTAATGTTGTTCAAAACCTCTGAAACAAACCTATATGTTTCTCACCTTGACCTTCTGCCTTTGGGTCTGGATTGTTTTTCTGTTATAATTTCAACAAGTCTGGACATGTTACTGAGAAGGCGCCAGTCAGAGGCAGTTTTTAGGCAATTTTATAATGTCATCATGTAGCCTTCTCATAAAGTATTTAAAGGTATTTAAAATCTTCAACATTAAAAACACTAACATATTTTGATGCAAAATATGAAGCCATTTTCATCAGCTCCATCACATACAAACATTTGAAATACGTGTTTTAAATACACGTATAATAAATCCTGCCCATCCCTGGATGCAGATTGCCAGTTGGTTTGAGCTGGAGGCAGCCAGTCTCCGTCTCCAGGTTATATCTACCTGGCACCACTGTGTGTTAGATGTTTATTTAGTATTTTCTTTGTTAGCCTGGCAGTACGTTTCCCTGTCTGTCTCATTTGTTAGAGTTAACATTTGTTATATTTAATTTCAAAAAATTCTTTCTTTTAGTTAATCCCTCCTGTCTGCCTCACCTGTTTTAGGTTGGTCTAACAGCCAATGACAAATTAAGGGCTCATCTGACTGGATCTGAAGTTGTTAGCTGTGGTGAAAGAAGTCCTGAAGTATTAAAATCAAAAAAATCCTGGTTCCAAGATATTGAAGTAAAAGTACCTGTTGGGCAGAGATACATTGTTATCAGATATATTATTGGAATATTATTACTGATGCTTTAACATGTAAGCAGCATTTTAATGTTACAGTTGGTGAAGATGGAGCAAATTTTAACTTCTTAATACCCTGTAATAGTTTAATCTATATGATATTAGTATACATTTGGTTTGTAAAATCTTAATCTGTAACTTTAACTAAAGCTGTCAGAAAAAAAGTACAAAAATGTATACTGCATTATTACCTCTGACATGTTGAAGGGAAGAAGAAGTATAAAGTACCTTAAAATTGAAATACACACTGTAGCTATCCAGGCGAAAAAGGCCAGCCTTGACTGATGGTCTAGTGTCTTTTACTGAACTTCCTTGCAGTGAGCAACGTAAAGACCAACGTAAGAGCTAAACAGAAATTTACAGACAGAAAATAAGACAATGCAAGAGCTAACCACATAACCGGAAAGTTATCAATTTTCACAAAATACACTTAAATTTACTCAGACACAAATTATAGCAGTAAACATACCTTGTAGCCACTCTTGACTGGTGCATTGTGGAGATGTTGAGCTCTCTCTGTATCTTCTGCACCCTGTTTGCGACGAAGGTGTAGAAACGTCTTGCTTCATTACTTATGTATCCTAGAACTACTATGGAGTCTGTCCAAATGAACTCTTCCACATCGCTGCAAGCTAGCTCTCCTCTGAGCATGTTACTCACTGTGAGACTGTTAGGCACATAACATCTGGGTATCAGCATTTTCACTAGATTGATGAGATCCTTTTTCCAGCGGTTACACCGTGAATTTCAGATGCACAGGCGGGTCATCCCAGCTTGTTCCTTGACGACACATTTCTTGCAGGATTTTTTTTGCCACTGAGAAGATAGGGGGCGACAGATCTGAGAGGGTCAAATATAGATGCAACTGTGGATATTATTCCACGTGGTGTGGGTGGTTGGTTTTTCAGTAGGATGCTAAATGTAAAACAATCCCTGTCCATTCTCCACCGAACACCTAAAGCTCTCTCTATTTGTGTCTCACTGAAAGCAAGGTCCTTTGTTTTGGTGTCCACCGCATGTTCTGATGTTGGTATGCTGTTTAGAACAGCACTGTTGTTTGAGACAAACTTGTGGAGTCGCAGACCACCCTTTGCACATAGTTTGCGTGCCTCTTGTGCTAGTTGTATGCCCTTTTCCACAGTCTGCACTTGTCACTCGATCATCCACATAAAAGTCTCTGGCAATGAACTGGGCACCTAGTGGACATGCAAGGCTGCTCTCTTTGGCCATGTGTCTCAATCCAAAGTTTGCACATCCTGGGGATGACACTGCACCAAAAAGGTGTGCTGTCATCCTGTACTCTTGTGGCTGGGTGCTCAAGACTCCATTTTTCCACCATAAGAAGCGGAGGTAGTTGTGGTCATTCTCTTGGACTTTAAACTGATGAAACATTTTTTCCAAGTCACAAATTAAAGCTACTTGATGCTGCCGAAAACACACAGAAAGGACGCCTAGTAAACTGTTAATCGTGTCTGGTCCCGATAGGAGGTAGGCTGGTTCCTCTGTGCTTGGATGAGGAGTCGAAAACAACACGCAACTCATCACAGAGTACCGTCTAGACCTGCTCTTTTATGAAAAGCGCTCTGAGATAACTGAGATTTGGCACTATATAAGTAAAATTGTATTGAATTAAACTGAACTTCTCTGGCTTCTTTGGGTGATAAATGGTGTGGCTTCCATCCTGGTAAGCTTCTTCATCATTTCTGAAAAAGGTGCCTTCCAAGCATTTACGAGCTGGGCCACTGATGTACTTCTTCAGATAATGAAGTTCATCAGTGGCAGAAATGCCCCTTTTGTTTATCAATGATATGAAGGAAGCTTTCCATTCAGTTAAGTGGATTGGCTCACCACTGAACACTGTTGGCACTGGCATGGGAAGTCTGTTCATTGTGATACTGCCTTGAACAGCTTGTGTTAGCTGAGCAACATCAGGGGGTGCAGACATGGCTTTGTTAGATAGGTGTGTTGCATGGGGTTGAGATACAGAATCTTAGCTCACCTGTTCATCCTTAACTGACTGCATGATACCCATCTGTTTAATCTCTCTGTTGTAGGGTTCAAATCTGGCTTGAGCTGTCACTGTTTCCTTTTCAGCCTGTACACGATCTAGCTCAGATCCTTCTTTTTCCAGTTCTTTCTTCTGCTGCTCTTCTAGAGCTTTTATCCTTTCCATTCACTTTCTTTCATCTCGCACAATGTTGTACCCAGCCTCCTTTGCAGCAAACTCTGCTGCGGCATCGGCTCGTTTCGATGCAATGTATGAGGTGATGGAATGATGTGAGATATTTGACTGCGCAGCAGTGGAACCATAAATGGAGAGTGCATAGTGGCGATCCAGCAGCTCACGTAGACTACATATTTCACGCTCGGCATCGAAATCTCCATCAACACCCGTCAGTCTTTGACACATGATCTTCATAATGTCACCTGTTACTGCTTCATATGCATCCATTTTTCATCTTACATCAGCTGTTGGTGCAACATTACATTTACATTTATTCATTTAGCTGACGCTTTTATCCAAAGCGACTTACAATTGCTATTCATGTCAGAGGTCGCACGCCTCTGGAGCAACGAGGGGTTAAGTGTCTTGCTCAGGGACACAATGGTGGATGGGTTACAGTGGGGGATTGAACCAGGGTCTCTCACACCAAAGGCACAGTCTTAACCATTGCGCCATCACCACGCCCACCTCTTTTTTTCCTTTCTCCAAAATGTCTGCAAGTGCACTTCAGTTATGTCAGACTTTGGCTTTTCTCTTGCCTCTTGGGCTTGGATTTTCCACTGTTCATATGAACTGGTGAGTCTTTTCTCCCTTTTACTTACTTCTTCCCTTTGATAAGCCAGCATTTTTTCTGTTGGCATCTTGATGCATTCAGAGCGGTGAAGTACATCAGCAGTACTTTGGACTTTATACTGCAGATCAGCTAGTATTTTCTCCTTACACTTGATTGTTTCCTCAATATCCTGTTTTGTATTTTCAGGAGCGTTTTGAAGCAAGCCTTTATACTCCTGAATTTATTCTTCAAGATCAACAATCTGTTCATTAACGTCTTTAGGACTCACAAAAGAAGCTATAAGCAGTAAACATACCTTGTAGCCACTCTCAACTGGTGCTAAAGTACCTTTATCTTACTGTCTCTGTTCATTTACACATTTCTATTTCTACTTTTTTTCTATTTTTTTCCCTCTTCTCTCTAGGTGCCGTTACCACTTCGGTACTATTTTTCCTCGTTCTCTTGTTAATTTCCGTTTCTTACATATGTATCGTGTCCTTTCAAATTAACTTTCGGTTAAACAGGGAACATGAAATACAGACAAAGCGTTACCGGAAACATTTAAAACCTTTTTCTTCATCATTTACACACACATAAATTAAAAGTAGGCACTTCCTCAAATTGGTATTTAAGTACAGTACTCTTGTAAATAGACTTAGCTCAGCAACTTTCCTCTACAGGTTAGTAGCAGTGTTTAATCTAGGAGTTCCTTTTGTTAAGACATTGATTGGTGATGCTTTATTTTCTTCAAAAACTTTATTCAGAATTCTGTTTGTAAACAGTCAGTCATTCCAGCTTATGAACATAAATTATAGAATTGATTTAATTTGATGATGAAAAAAGAGATAACTAATTGTCAGATGGATTTCTTAAAAGGCGGTGACAGAAGGTATTCCTTAGGTAAATAATTCTCAGTTATTGAAATACTTTAGTTTTATGTTACAAACTTTTGGAACTCAAAGTACATGAAGAAAAACTTAAAATATGGGGTTGTCTAATGACTTTTATGAAACTTCCCTATTAAACTCAAGAGATTATATAAGTTCTTTTATTACATTTGAAATAGGTAATAGAATTGTTCCCTTTAATGGTGATTTTGTGTGGTGTTTTAGATTTAGAACGTTTGAAACACTTTGTTGCCGGGTAGTAATGTAGAAGGATCGCATGTAATGATGTAACCCATGTAATGATGTCAGGACTGGGGATTTTTCACCTTCCCTTGTTTTGTTCATAGTTATTCATGAAATGAACTGCATCCTTGAAAAATCTAGCAGATTAACAACCACAACACATGACTAGCCTCTCAACATAAAAATGTATTTCTGTTGCTCCCCCAAACCAAGTACTGACACCCTTTGATACAATGTGGAATTACACCTGATCATCACAGAAGCTGGAGTGGGGGTTTAGGTTTTAGGTTTTCTCTGTTGCTGCTAGGTGAAGGAATCATTTTCTGGCTATTTAAATTAGTTTTGTTCTGCAAAGTCACATGACAAAAAAAGAGCTGTGGTGAATATGATCTTGTGTGTGCACAAGGTGAGCACAATCACAACTAACACAGTTAAAGAATGGTTTAAGCTAATATCAGCGGTTTAGATTGAAGACAGGAATCCACTAGATGCATATTTGCATAGTAGGATAGAACATAGCTTCATTTCAGCATCATAAATGATTCATTTAATAAATTATTTTGCTTTTGGGGCCTGATGCCCGTGAACCACTAACTTACACTGTGGGCTTGAACACAAAGAATATATATATATACATACATACATGTTCCCACCACATTATTGAAATGGTTGATTATGTCTCGTTCACTTTTTGAAGCATTTGTAAAAAAAATTCAGAAAAAATAGCTTGCACCAATGAAAATGCATTGAGAAAGGTTTATTTGCACAATAAAAGAAAATTCAATGGAATTTGAATATAGACGAAATACATCTACATTGTTAAAAAGAAACGTTGCTTACGCTAAAAACAAACCAGCCGCTGATTACTGCATTATGTTCTGTTATATTTTTATATTTATGAATTGTCACTTGCCAGTTTAATTTTTTGTTTTGTTTCCCTTTAGATAAATAGACATTTCTATCATAAATTGGAGCAGAAATTGTCTCCAAATTGCAGGAAATTAAGTGTTTAAGTGTGCTCCAAATTTATAGGGAGGACCCCCAGCCGCCCTGCTCATATATTCCAGAATTTCTTTAGAATAGTGTTTTAAAACTTGTTCTCGTGCATCGTCACATCACCCAAGTGATTACACAGTGATGACCTTGTTTTTACTTGTTTAAATGTGGTAGCAACAGTTAATTTGTGACTAAACTAATCACCACCACAGCTTAATGTGTACAGTTGTTAGCTCAGCTATTTTTCAAAAGATGCGTGGGAGAGAGGGACCAAGAGGTGAAGGGGGCCCACAGAGACTGCTTAGGGTCCACATTTTTGTGCTACGCCCCTGTGTGTTGGTAACCGTTCATCCGGCAGGGAAGCAGCTTGTGAATCATGTTATACTGGTTAGGTTGTTGTTTTAAAAGGCCGGCCTAAAAAAACTGTACTTGCCGAGCCTCAACGCACAGAGTTGGCCGAGCTACTTATTTCCACTTGATCCACAAGATCCACAGCCAATAAAACAGTGGGTATATCAAGCAGTCAATGAAGCTACACTTTTCAAATTCAACAAATAAAATAATTGGTTGTTTGGCTGTGTTATGTCCAATAAAGTTTAAAATTTTATGCAGGTGCAGTGTATGAGGTCAAACCTTTACACTTTTAGTTTGTGTTAATAATTTTAATATGTTGCAGCTTACACTGCACACTGCATTATTAGGATATAGGAATTTTATTTAACATTAAATACATAATTGCACCAGGTTGATAGGGAAATAGTATTTCTGTTTTTAAATTTAAGTGGAATATTTGTATATCTTTTAGGTTTTAAGTTCCAGTGTGTGATATTTGTGAGGATTTAGTGACAGAAATGTAATATAGTATCCATAACTATGTTTTCAGAGGGCGTTTCTTCACTACGTTTTTTCTTCATCTTAATGTAGAATTCTGGCAGTGTAGATGTTCGTCACTCCATTAAATATGTACGTTCAATTCGATTTCAATTCAGTTTTATTTATATAGCGCCAAATCACAACAACAGTTATCTCTGATCGCTTTTCATAAAAGAGCAGGTCTAGACCATTCTCTATTCAAAAAAAAAAGGAGTAATAAGACACTGCAGGGGTCTGCAAATCAGTTTTACATCAGTTCTAACTTTTTATTCATTAGATGGTGTGTGAGAGCATAAGAAGACAGAATATTTAAACTGAAGGTTATGGTGTTCAGTTAGCTCAGTTAGTAAAGCATAAGACTCTCACCTAGATGGTTGTGTGTTTGATCCCATGTCAGGAGATTTTTTTCCCTTTTCAAGCAACTGTTTCCCATGCCGCCAATAAAGAATGTGATGTGTGCGTCCATCAACCTATGGATGCCTATTTTCATTTCCAGGCAGAGGAAATTCCTATGCTTCTTCATTCAGGGGAATCATCTGAAATAAAACAGTGCGGGAAAAAACTTTCTCGTGATTTTATTTTGTAGTCACAATCACTTACAGATCTATTTCAGTATTATTTAAATAGTATTTATTTATGTATTTCTTTATTTGGCTGCTGCAGGAGAAACCAATATGAGACACAGACTTTGAACAAAAAGTGCAGGGAGGCGTCACATGGGTCCCTGTGAACAGGCACGGCACTCCTACGAATAAAGTTAATTAATATAATTAGCCTGTTATTTACATTTATTCATTTAGCTGAAGCTTTTATCCAAAGTGACTTACAATTGCTATATATGTCAGAGGTTGCACGCCTCTGGAGCAATGAGGGGTTAAGTGTCTTGCTCAGGGACACAATGGTGGATGGTTCACAGTCTCTCACACCAAAGGCATGTGTCTTATCCAATGAACTGAGCACTGAGCTGATGAAAAATTGAAAC
>JAPMOB010235060.1:0-11393 GCA_029875015.1 Lepomis gibbosus | reverse complement strand
TTTTCGAAGCTTCGAATATTCGATGTTTATTACTACCGAAGCTTCGAAGCTCAAAAAATGGTATTCGGACCAGCCCTAGAGATTGACACATCATGCGTTTATTGAACTTTGAATGATTTTTATTGAAATGGAATGCTTCATTTTTTAAATTATGTATGCATTCCCCTAATAATAACTTAATAGATCATGTATGTATAAATAGGTATAAATAAGATGTCATTTTTAAGCCGCTAGGCTATTTTATGCTGTGTAAAATGCCATAGGCTGGGTGGGGATTGTTACTTTAAAAAACTAATCCGGTACAATTACTAATTACTTGTTAAAAAATGTGATCAGTAATATAACCCAAGTACCAGAAAATAAAAGTAATGTAACCTGATTACTTTTAGTTACTTTTGGATTACTTCAATACAAAATACGCAAATAAAGACAAGATGCATTGTCACTCAGTGTATTTTTAGAGAAAATGATAAAAGGTCCCAATCCCATGAAATTAAAAATCGATTAGGCCTAAATGTTTGATGCCTTGCACTAGGTCTAAGTCATATGGCAGGGTCTGGCCCATCAATGACAAAAAATTTTTTGTACGTATTATTGAAGACATTTTAGAGTGTGTAATTTCCAGGAATATGATTTTAAAATGTTGATGACTCATCCTGCACTGGGGAGCCTGCATTCATTAAGTGTCCAATGAAAAGCTTTTTTAATTTTTATGATTGCTGAAAAATAGTGTTTCTGGGACTGGGCACAACTGATTACTGTACGAAAGCACACCTCTATTCTCAGATTTTATTGAAACTAGATCATATTCTGTGACCCATCCACCATCGTGTCCCTGAGCAAGACACTTAACCCCTAGTTGCTCCAGAGGCGTGCGACCTCTGACATGTATAGCAATTGTAAGTCGCTTTGGATAAAAGCATCAGCTAAATTCAATTTATTTGTTGCTGTAGCAAGTCGCAAGCACAGTAGCCTGCAACTACTAGTCAAATTTGCTTACTCTGCCCGTACTGAGAGCTTGGAACACCAGAATTTGTTAAAGTTTGCAGCTTTACTTAAGCACTGGGGGTTTTCAGGCCAGTGGTGGGGGAACTGGCGGAGAATGATTGCGGGGAACAGCTCTGGGCAAGTGTGCAACGAAACTGCACTCGGCAGCTTCCAAGTGAGCACGACATGAACAGGTCCAAACAGCCTCATTAGTTTACTTAGCCACGGGATGGCAAGAGACAAACCGACAACAAAACAACCTTCGTACTGCATTCTAAGTAATCAAACTGACCTCCGTCAGTCTCAGAGTCTGTGCTCAGGTCCGGCTGCCATGTTCATTCACTAGGAGCTGGAATCAGTCCACACGGTTCACACAGAGTCTGCATGAATGGCAGGGGGGGCGTAACCCCATACTACTGGCTATACTGGCAATCAATGTCTGCGACAAATGCCTCACTAGCTGTGTGTTTTTACAGGTAACACGTAAATAGCAAATAGCACTCCGCTTTCTGTTTAATGGAAACTTTGTGCTTAAAGTGATCCTTATGTGTAATCACTATTTTTACACAATACCTGTAATCTGATTACGTCTTTATTTTCTGTATTAAAATGGAATACAGTTATTTTATTTTTGTATCCTGATTACATAACACCATTACATGTAATCCGTTACTCCCCAACCCAGGCGTAAACTAACAATTGTACCCAACAAGTTACTGCAGTTATAACTGGTCATCTTGGTATAAGCTGAATAAACACCACAGCCTGGCTGAGAGAGAGTTTGGGCTTTTAGAGAAGGGCATGAGCCACGGCTGTGAAGGAAAGGTGTGCGCTGGATTTATAACACAAGAATCAATGAGAGCATCTTTCCATAACAGAATGCTTCACAGTAATTGTTTCTATTATTTTGTTTTCGTAATCGCTGGAAGCCAAAACAGTAACATAATGGTAGTAGTAACTTACGTAGTATGCAGTCCCGTGAGTGTACAGTATGCGTGGATGTGACAGTGTTCCTGCAGTCCATCAGAGTTGCAGGGTGTGGCCGTCTTGTCACAGTTTTCTCCAGAGTATCCCTCCATACAGGATCCTCTACGACACACACCACCGCTGCCTGGACGGTTATCACACACACCGTGGACACAGCGACACTCTGAACACATACACACACACACACACACACACACACACACACACACACACACACACACACACACACACAAACCATGTGATAATTTCAGGTCAGTCAGCCAGTGTTATGGAACAATGTCACATCAGATAAAACACACCTCTGGGCCTCTGCATACAACACAGCAACACTTAAAAACTGTTGTATATTTAAAATCAGAGATGCAGAGGGCACATTTTTACACTACAAAAAAATATACAGTTTTATTAAAATAATTCAGCTAAATTTCAAAAAATTTGACTCATAGATCATAATGGATAATAATTAGTGTAACAAAGGGAGCAGGTGCTCATCTGGTGACAGGAGGTAAGTTATAATGACGGATGAGCCCCTGATTTTTCCTCTAGCGCCACCATGAAGTTGACATAGGTGGCTTTAAGCAAAATTTCTCACAACTAATAGATGCACTGCGATTCAACTTGGTACCAACATATACAGATAGGTGACAAATGAAAGGAAAAATCAACATGAAGCCATCAAGAGCCTCCAGTTAGTGCTCCTTGTCAAGTCTGTGGGGCTCTATTGGAGGAACGAACACCAGTCCTCCACAAGATATTCCTTCATTTATACATAATCTAGGGCTGGGCAAGTTAATGCGTTATGATCATGTTAACGCATTAATTAATTAACACTAACAATTATTTTATCATTTTCCCTTGATTCAGGATGTTAGTACTCTGGCCCTTACCGTCTCTCAAATATTCCATATAATAAAAAAGTAGTGTCCATGGCATAAATATTTATTTCTGCTAACCACCCCACAATGTAATGTTTTGCATTTTATAGATGCAAATATTACCGTCGAGACACTGTACAGCCGTCAGGGATGACATAAAAATCAACAGGTGTCCGAAATCTCAATTTACCCCTCACTATAAGGTAAACTATCAAGGTTCTATTATATGGGTGGTAAGGAATTAGTGAACGAGAGAGTGGTTTCAGACGCAGCGTTAGTCTTGTTTGTATATGTGAAGGGGCGTGTTAAAGCTTAAACACGTGTTAAGTTGCTCTCCCAATGTTAACAAGGAGGAGCTGTTACCTTCGTCACAGTTCTCCCCATACTTGGATGGATCCGAGCAGATGTGGCAGGCAACACCCCTGAAGCCTGACTGACAGCTGCATGAGCCGTTGCCATGGATACCGTCTGAGCACTGCATTTAATAAAAAATAAAAATAAATAAATAACACATCAGTTGAGAAACAAAGCTTCAGTAACAGAGTTCTTTGTGTGTTGCTCACCGTTCCTTTGTCGTAGCAGGGATGCTGGAATCCTCCAATACAGGGTTTACAGTCCGGCCCGTAGAAACCCTTACAACACTCTGCTACCTGTTAAACACACCCAGATTAAAGCTCAAAAATACTGAATGATTTAAGAGTCAGATAAAGGACTGTTCCACATTTTGGGCCCTGCATAGCAAAACCATTGATTTTGTGTCACTTCCTATTTCCTAGCTACCTAAGACCCGTCCTGATGCGGGTCCTTGTTTGACCTTCAAATAGTACCTGTGAGCTTGTGTTTTTGACGTTGAGACATGATATGCCTGATGGTCAAACATAGTTTCTAACCAAAAAGGACACCTTAATACTTTACTTTACTTAATACCTTCTGTTTTCTATTTTTAGAAACTGGTGTGTTGTTCTTTATCTGACTTGCTGGTTGTGGCCATATGATGATCTCTGCTGTTGAAAGATGTTTCAGGACTTAATCGGTCAACTTGAAAAGGACATAATTTCTAGTTGGCATTACTGTAGCCAAAACAAATAAGAGCTTTACATTTGACTCCTCCACGCTTAACTATAAAAACTAAATATTTTGTCGGCCATTCTTTACATTCTTAATTGAGATCTATCCATGGCACATTCTAGCCTTGCAGTTTATTCTACTTAAACCTGCAATAACTGTTTTTTGGCATTTTATTATATTTTAAGTTGATATTGCAAATGTGTTAATTAATGTGTTGTATTGCGCCTGTTACGCGGCCACTGCGCTCCTCCAACAAACAGCGCCTGACTCTGCCATCCCTACACACAAATCAGTCTCAGTCCCGGCTGTTCTCACCTGTGACACCACGATGGTGGAACGAGCTACAACACGCCATCACAGCAGGTGTGTCCCTTTTTTCATGAAGCACTCTAAAAGATTTGTTCCAGTCTAGGTTGCGAACATGTACAGCTGAACCATGTTTACCGGCTTATCAGGACCCACCCTACTCTGCTTCTGAATGACTAGTAGTCTTTAACTATGTTCTGCGCATGTGCAACTCCCAACAAAGACCAAATAGAAGTTAGTTGCATTACTCAACACACAGGGTGAAAGAGGGGCTACAGCAGTGTTTAGTATGATAAAAATTAGGGCTGTCCCTAACTAAGGATTTATATAGTTGAATCAGAATCACCAAGTCCTGCCTATAGTCGGCTGATAGTCGAATTATTTGTGCACGGCGATTGCGCGCTGAAGCTAAAAATTGAGGCTTATTGTTGACCATTTTTTTCTCTCTCTTGCCTGCTATTCACCAGTCTTATGCAGAGTTTGTGTGCATTCCATGCTGCCGACAAATGCATGCACGTCGCAGTTCCTCGCGGGTCTATTTCATGTAGCCGGCTATTTAAAACAATATAATATTCTTTGTGTGGTTCATCTGTAGTGATAAATTATCCGAAAGTCCCCCGAGGTGTGGACAACTTGGCACAACAGAGGTGAAGCTGGGGCTCCATCTCTTCAGCAAGTGTTCCTCCACTGACACTACACACACATACACGTTACGCCTACACATGAGCACTGACAACCCAGGGTTAGGGTTACAATTTTGAAATCATTCAGGCGGTTTAAAAACATTATTGAAAGTTGTTTTTTTCTTTTTACATGTTTATTTACAGCATTAAATGTTGAAATGTGTGGTGTAATAGGCTGTTTATTAACTTATTGAGAGAAAACTGGTAGTTCTATGTAAAAATCATATGTTGAGCACCCCCATATCGCCAAAATGGCATGATTCTCGTTTCACTGCGAAGCATCGACTGTGAGATTGATATATTAATATATTATTTTCATTTTCTAACACACACACACACACACACAGTTATTGTTTTTTTATTTCCTTTTTTATTATTATTTATATTTAAAATAAACATTTTAATTTATTTTACATTTATATTTTATTATTATTTTATTTTGTATTAACACACACAAACACAACTTTTACTGTTTTATTTCCTTATTTAAGGAAAGTATGAAATGAATTTGACTTTGACAATCAAATCAGGCTCCGCCCATCAAAGCATCAAATCGACTATACGGGGTCAGCCCTTATAAAAATATGTTGTTTTTTTGAAAATGAAACCATATAAAACTTTTTTGGTACAACCCCTAATAAAATTATGAACCTGAAAATGAGCATAATGACGACATTAAAACATAGGAAGGCTCGATGAAATGCCAGAGCAGCTAGTTACTCGTCATTAACAGACTAAAATAAGAACAACCTCAGGTTTCTTTACAGCACTATAACCAGGCTGACACAGCTTTATTGAGCCTTGTATTCCTATGGCCCTCAGAAGTAACGAATTCATGACATTCTTTAATAATAAAATTCTAATTATTAGAAGCAAAATTCATCACCTTCTCCTGTCAACTGGTACAGATATATCTTCAAACTCAAAAACCTTAGAGATAACAGCATTGCCTAATATTTAGACTGTTTTGCTCTCATCGATCCTCACCAACTGACTTCAATGATTTATTCATCTAAGCCATCAACCTGCCTCCCTGTAGACCTCATCCCTACTAGGCTGCTTAAAGAAGTTTTACTCTTAATTAGCACTTCTATACTAGACACAATCAATCTGTCTTCATCAACAGGCTATGTACCACAGTCCTTTAAAAGTAGCTGTGATTAAACCTCTTCTTCAAAAGCCCACTCTTAGCTATACATCTATGTCTAAGCTTCCCTTTATCTCCAAGGTCCTTAAGAAAGCAGTCACCAAACAGTTTTGTGACTTTCTACAAGACAATAGTTTATTTTAGGATTTTCAGTCAGGAGTATCATAGCATAGACACAGCACTGGTGAAAATTACAAATGACTGCATCAGACAAAGGCCTCGTCTCTTTGCCTTGTTAAATCTTAGTGCTGCATTCAACACCATTGACCACCACATCCAATTACAGACAATGGACCATTTAATTGGCATTTTTCTGCTCCTAGGTGGTTTAAGTCCTATTTATCAGGACGATCTTAGTTTGTTAACGATGAATCCTCAGAGGATACCTAATCACAGCTATCGACCAAGCCAGATAAAACCAATCAAGCATCACTTCAAGTGTGCTTTAAGAACATAAAAACCCGGGTGACCTGATCTATAATTTAAAATCATTCTGCTCACCTACAAAGCTCTTAATGGTCAGGCACCATCATATCTTAAAGAGCTCATAGTACCTAACTACGCTACGAGAGCACTGTGCTCCCAGAGCCCCGCGTGTCCAAAAGTAGAATGGGAAGCAGAGCCTCCAGCTATCAAGCTCCTCTCCTGTGGAACCAGGTCCCAGTTTGGGTTTTGGAGGCAGACACCATCTCCACATTTAAGAGTGGAGCTTAAGACTTTCCTCTTTGATCAAGCTTATAGTTAGGGCTGAACCATCACTTAGTTATGCTGCTATAAGCCTGGACTGCCGGGAGATTTCCCATGATGCAACAAGCTCCTCTCGCCTCCTCTCCCTTTTAATCTGTATGCACGTGTTTATGCCGGAGCTGTAGAATCTGTGGTTGCAAGCCACCTACTGCGCCCATGCTCCTGCACCGACACCCGCTGCTACAGTTTTTATTCTTGATATTTGTATTACCACTACCAGCATTACTGGAACTACTGGAACTAGCATTGTGCTGTTGTGTGTTAAAGCTGCAATGATTAATTGAGTAATCGATTAGTTGTCAACTATTTAATTAATCTGCAACTATTTTGATAATCAATTAATCAGTTTGAGTGATTTTAAACTTCTTAAATGTGAATATTTCCTGGTTTCTTTGCTCTTCTATGATTGTAAACTGATTATCAAACAAGACATTTGAGAATGCCATCTTGGGCTTTAGGAAACACAGATTGACATTTTTCACAATTTTCTGACATTTTATAGACCAAACAACTAATCGATTAATTGAGAGAATAATTGACAGATCAATCGTCAATGCAAATAATCGTTAGTTCCAGCCCTAATGTGTGTTTGCTTTCCTCCTGCTGATGCAGCGTTCAGGGATCCCACTCTCACCTGTTTGGTGGTGTTGCAGTATTTGGCACAGCCTTTACTGAGTGTTGGGCTTAATGGAGACGTGACGTACTCACAGCCGATCTCATGACGGTCCTGGAGACAGACACACAGATTTTTTGGCTTGCTGTTCTCGTCCATATTGCCCACCGGGTTTCATTGAGTAGGAAAAAAATATTGTGGAAAAATATGAACACAAATTCCTAAACTGAGCTCATGAAAGAAATTGTAAAGCAAGACTTCTGGAATATGGTGAATCAATGTAATTTTTTGAAAAGAAAATTAAAATAATGTAATACAATAGACCTACTCCATTAAGTTCCATTAACGCAACTTTAAAAGCTCCTCCATATATTTTTAGCTTACATTTTATTAATCTCTGCTCATGGATTGCCAAACTGCAATTTATCAATCCGTTTGCACAGATTTCCACATCAATGGTTTATTTCTACTGTGTGACCCCTCGGTGGGCTCTGTTGAATAAAACAGAGTAGAAATGTTGCATTATTAACAATGTGTTGTACCGTTTCAGTGCTGCCATCTGGACATTGAGTCTCATATAGGTAACTGCAGTGAACACATGGACCCTGGAAACATACAAACACACAGAAAAAAAATGAATACTTAGCATCTACTGTTAGCATCACTGTTAGCTTTAAGCTTCTATTGGCCTGTTTGTTCTCTCTGTGAAGAGATTACCTATTATAAGTCTGTTGGCTAAAGCAGTTTTGTCCATGATGACTATTATCCCTGTTGACATGTAGTTAAAGTCGTCCACTAGTCAGTTAGGCCCCATCTACACTACTCAAAATGATCTCCATCCACACCAGCGTTTTAGAGTTGATCTCCATCTACAGTAAAACAACTGAAAGCGCACATCTAGTGACCGTTCACGTACACTGGGCATGCGCATGTCGGTGTGAACATGAAGCCGATGGCCTTTCTCTTCTGGAGTTACAGACGATCTCGCGAAAGAATAGTAATGCAGACAAAAAAATAGCACCAATCAATAACGTGCTGGGAATGTTACTGAACGTAACATGGGAGTTAAAATCGGCAAAGCGAAGGGCGACATGCACAGTAGCTACAAGTGTAAGCTATAGCCTAAGTGTTGTTTTCCCAGTACAAAATATTTGACTAAAAATACCAAATCAAAAACTCTGTCAGTAGTATTGTGCTTCTGCTTTGCATGACTTATAAGACCCAATCAGAGAGCCAGACGTGAGCATCATCGTTTCTAAAGTCCTCGGTTCTTGCCCGTCTTCACTAAAACGGTCTCCGGAGTCAAATAACGGTTTTCAAACTTCTCCGTTTTAGATCTTTGTTTTCACCATTTTAGGCGAAAAGGTAGCAAAAGGGATCCATTTTAAAACTTTAAACCATTTTAAAAATGTGTAGTGTGGATGGGCCCTCAGACACGTTACAATCCAACAGGTGTGCACACTTACTTCACCTCAGTTGTCCTAGAAGAGGCTATTTTTTTTGTGTACGAGAGTTGTTGTCCATGCAACATATGAATACTTTGTTTTGTTACATCAGAAATATGGTATGACCCCCCCCCCCCACACACACACACACACACACCCACACAGGCTTGATTGCAAACATGCCTGCATTTAGACCACAGTAAACACTTCAGTGTGGCATATGTATTTGGCTTAGCTGTATAGTGCTGGGAAGGAGTTTAGCTCCTCAAAGCCTCCCTGTTGTGTTCTGCGGCTAGGACGTGCTTCTGGCATTTGTGAATAATCACACTAAACAGAAAATGTCTTACATATTAATAGAAACAAATACATTTATTTTGGCCATTTACTGCCTTTATTAGAGAGATGACAGGAAATAAGAGGAGAGAGAGGGAAAGGTACCCAGTTTGACTTGAACCAGAGACGTTGTGGTTCGTTAGTTTCAATAAACTGAAACGTCATTTGGTTTAATCATTCTTTTGTGTAAAATATAAATTAGCATGCTAATATAAATTTGCATGCTAACATTAGCCACTGTCAAATAGTCAAATGTTGGACTCATCTTTACATTGGCTTGTTATCTCTGCAGCCCTCACTGAGTTTAATTCAGAGTCTGTTTGTGCTACTGTTCAGTCATGTTTGTTTGTTCAGGGTTTGATTTGACTCTCTGCCTCCCTCTGCTCACCATGGTGATCTTGCTCTCGATGATGTCGCAGCGGTGAGGCAGGATGGGAAGGATGGAGGGCGGGAACAGAATCCTGTCAATCATATGGATGATCCCATTGGAGGCAACAATGTTGGTGCTCACTAGACGGATGCCTTTCTCGCCCAATAGGATCTCACCCTGGAGATGAAGGAGGGGGTGCACCTGGTGTTAATGGAAAACTCCTAATGTTTGCTATAAATTAGTCAGGAAACAAGTCAATTATTACACTTACATCATCGGACACAGTGATGGTGATGATCTGATTGGCCATTGTCTGAATCTGAGGTAGAGTAGCCAAGTCGTCGACTGTCAGCTAGAAACAGAAAAAATAATCATCAAGTGAAACTTTTTTTGTTGACAGATTTAGCTTTCCCCAGTCCCTTACCAGTAGTGGAGCTAAAAACATAAGGTTTACATTGAGGGTAGCAGTAAGGAAAAGTTATGGTGTCATTAAATATGAAGAGTCAATCCTGTGGAGAGCCTGAATGGTATCAGGAAATAACAATTTGCCTTCTAAGGTGAATGTTTGTAGAGGTGCCTGTTAAATTACAAGATATTTAGCTGATGACCAAAGTGTTGGACAGAAAGGCATTTCTTTTTTTCCCTTCTTTACCAGCTGGGGAAAAAAGAAGCAGGAAGAAGGACGGACTGATAAGGATAAATTGATGGAGCATGGGGTGGGTGTGTCTTACCGCAGCCTGGGAGAAAACATGGTGTCTGAGAAGTTCCTGAAGTTTATGTTTAGCCTTGAAAAAGAACAATATGATTATAAAAATACTGATACTCTTCACATAGTATAATTATAGGGAATAAAAGGCATATCAAATTGGTAGCTGGGGTGGTTTTTCAAACTATGTTAGCCTTAAAAAAATGTATGAGCCATCTTCTAATATTTACATAGCCAATAGGGACCTATTGTTTTGAGGCTGAGAGCCACAGACAGGGTCAGGAAGTCTGGGTATTGAGATATAGACTGACACAACTGTCGTTTTTTGTCTTTTTATGGGATTTGTTTGATAATATAAAAAATAAAATGTGACTTACTCTAATTACTTATCATTTAAAGTTACTTGTATGATATCTGAACTAACCACAAATACACTAAATAAATGAAAAATTAAGTACTAGTTCCACCTACGTCGTTCACCATGTACAAGATGCTGCCGTCTCTGGCTTGGTCCACAGCCTCGTTGGTGGGGATGAACACAGTCAGGGGTCCTGGGCCCCGCAGGGGAGGGGGCGACCCGCAGTTCTACAGACACACACAAACACATCACATCTGATTGGAGCAGAGGATTTAGCATTGATTCCCATTCCAGCTTGTCTTCTACGGCAGTCGATCTTCCCTTCTCACACAGTATAAAAGGCACAGTGTAGATTTAAGCGTCATATTTCAGAATGTTCAGGGTGTATATGTGTATGTGAGGTATATAGCCTTTGTATATAAATAACTGTATATATTCTTTTATTTTATGTTACCATATTGTAATACACATTTAATTTTTCGATAAATTCTGTGTGTGTAGCATGAAGGGACTACAAACTTTCTTTTTGTTATACAACCTTGTGTTGAATAATGATAAATAAACAACCTTGTACCACAGGGTTGTAGAAATGAAATAGTAGTGGGTACTGCATGTAAACATGCAGTTTACAATGATACAATGGTGGCAGACTTACCCTTAAAAATATATATTCGTTTTTGAAAGGAGTCATTAAAGTGCCCCTCCAGCCAGTTTTAACGGCCGTTTTTGGCGACCGTTCTTTCTCAAACAGAGAATGGGGGTGTGGTT
>JAPMOB010235058.1:0-13279 GCA_029875015.1 Lepomis gibbosus | reverse complement strand
TGATTGTCCTTTATACACTTTATCAACATCATTTCTTATTCATTGTTTATCTTTCAGGGATCTGCTCTTGCTGTGGAACAGTACTGTGAAAATGACAGTGATGTAATCACCAAAATCCCAAGAAGCAAGGAACCACGGACTTCAGCAAGTCACCTTTGTTCAAACATGGAAAAGGGTTCTGTGTGCATGTGGATGTGTCTTTGGAGATGTTGATGTTAAGTTTTAGAGTTACATAGGTGAAAAAGTAAAAAAAAAAAAACTGATGCAGATGTTCGGTCCAAATTTGATGAGGTATACGAATTGTTAACTATGCACAGTATACTAATCTTTATTCTATACAATTTTTGCAGTTAGAATTAAGGTTTTCAATAAGATATAATACCTAGGCTTATTTTTGATATTGTGTGTTTTCTTGGATAAACTTTAGAAAGATTCAAAACCTGCTGGGAATTAATATGTAGTATAGAGTTGGAGCCTATGGTTGGGACACAGACCACTACCACCATCACTACTACTACAACTACTACTACTACTATTGTTACAGCTATTAAATTAGTCATTACAGCTAGTTTGTGTAATCAACTAGAGGACTGTTGCCATCTAAAAATCAATGAATCTGAACAACCTCAACTTTATTTTCCTCATGTCTCTAAATAATCGCCTCCTCACCTGTTACCCTGGAGGGAGCTCTAAATCACTCTGTACATCACTCACTCCTGTACAAACATTCCCTCCAATGTACTGCTCGCTGAGTTGAAACAACAGGGAGGACGGAGTGGATCAATACAACTAGGTTTTGCTCTTGAGGAACAATTGGCGTGGTGGTCTGGACAAGCTACAATGTCCTGTTGTGTGGAGAGTTGAAATGCCTGGCTGCTGCAACGCTAAAAGGAAACTAGATTGGACGAGGAAGGGATTGCAGCAAGCACGCTTGGTGGTTGAAGAGGTGTGCTGGAGCGAGAACACAGGTGGATGCGGTACGACCTACAGTTGCATACAAGACAAGACATATTGATGATGTGCAGAGACACAAACATACGGACATACACAAAGGCTGACACACAAAGGCATTCACGTCTAAGAAAAAAAGCCCTTTGCGCAAAAGGATTTTTATTGGTTTGATTTTGTGTTTCCTCCACTGAGATGGAAAAGGACAAATGCATCTGTGTTCTGGTGGACTGAGTGTATTAGAGCGAGGGAGATAGAGGGGAGGGGGATAGATGGATTGAGGGACAGAAGGAGGGGGAAAATGAGCAGCTTTACTGCGTAACAAAAACATCCTCTATTGTTTGGGGCAGCCTGGGAATCCCCAGCAGCAAATACAGAAGAGAAATAATCCTACTGCACTTCTGGGCATGTGCACACACACACATACACACATACACATACACACACACACACACACACACACACACACACACACACACACGCACACACACACAAATATGCAAGTATACAACCACATATGATGACAAAATGTGGATGCATCTATGTTTACAAAGGACATTAACAAAATTTGATTTTATTTATATGCAGCATGTCTTTATCTGCAAACACACACACACACACACACACACACACACACACACACACCTATAAAACCACAAACAAAATGAAGATAAATTGGTGAGCTGAGAAAGTTGAGGGATGCTCTGTGATTCTTTGGGGTGTATATAAATATCATCTTTCATTCCACTGACTGTACTATATACTTACTCTGCACTAAAGCACTGTTAAATGCACTGTATAGGAAAATAAAAAAAATGATTAGTTAAATACATAGTTTAAGTCTGGCATCAGAGCTTTGATTCTCAAGTTGCAGAAGTTTTTAATGCACGTTAAAATTTTGCGAAAATCACAGGTCAAATTGCTTTGTTGCAATTGTTTAGTTTTTTGACTAACGGTCAAAAACATAATTAGTTACCACTTTTCTGGTGATCAACAAAATACTTCAGCTATAATAATTTCTAGGACTTAAACCTCAACTATCACACCTTTTAAGCATGATCCCAAGATAAAGTAGGTGCTCTGACTTTTATTCAAAGTTGATGTACTTTCCGAACCAATTCAGAAATTATTACTGGTGAAGTTACTATACGTACATTTGCAACCAAAGAAATACACTTGCTCCAAAAATAAAATCACATCCTTCAGGCAACAAAGAGACGGACTAAAGTGAGAGCCCTGATGCAGAGTAAGTGTAGCTTTTGATGATTCAGATGGTACCAGTATGACACTGCGAGACTGCAGAGGTCTAACCTCAAATCATTCACACGTCATTTTGAGGCACGTTCACCCTTTGCAGCAACAGATGTGGATGTTGAATGAGCTTTGTGCATGTATATCTATACTTTTATAATGCATTTGTGTGTCCACTCCAGATTTACAGCTAGAGAGACTTAAAAGAGGATGTCAAATATACATTTTCATGCAATTTGGTTTTTTACAAATGTGGCAATGTGATGGGTCATCTGCCTCCCATATTGTGTGCTACATTGCCGCATAAATCATCATGCAAATCCTAGAGTTCAGACTACAATGCCAGTCATGTGTTTAAACAAACTAGCGTGACAAATCGTTGTGCCACAGCCTGATGACAGCCTCTCAAATAGGTTCCTCTTATGACCTTACATGCCTTGTACAGTGGCTCAAATGAGTCATTCTGCAGAGGAATTTATGCAACATTACGTGTAATGATGGCTTAAGAGAAATTATGAAATGCACAAACACGGACAACAACCTATGTTAAGATTGTAAGAAAGATTTCTGTGAAAGGGAGAGAAACACAGACAGAGTAATTGAGAGAGAGAATTGATGTTGAGAGAGTAACTTTGTCTAAATGTATCAGTGGTCATAGTGTAATTAAACACTTGAGCTCAGAGGGTTCCAGGCAGAGGACAGAGTCCTAATCCTGTTCGCAGTCAGGTGTGTCATCTGACTCACCGATGATGGCTGCTCTGTTCCTGGGTGAGCCCTGCTTGTCTGGCAATCTCAATAATGTGGATTGCAGTGTGCGTGTGTGTGTGTGTGCGCGTGCGTCGTTACACTAGCAAATACCTAGCCATTACTCACTCTCACTACAATAAACCACAAATTAATCAAACCTCAGTGTCTATCCACACACAGAATGAGTGTGTGCATCGTGTGTGCGGTTGCATGTTTCAAAGGTGCCCAAAAATAGAAGTGACGAGCTGGCTTTAGCTTACAGGTTACAGTCCCAGGGGACACCACACTGTATGTATGTGTGTGTGTGTTGTGCATGCCACTGACCGAATCCTTAACTCGTGTTACATAACATTAACCTTGCGAACACTCTCCCAGGGAAACAGCACTGGGGATCAGCAGGAGAGCGAGCATGACGGGGAGTGTAAAAGAGAAAGGGTGGCATACTCATTATGCAGATGCAAGTTTGCATTTGTGTTCACACATTCTGTATATACAACACAATACCTATTGGGGATGTTCCTAAATCCAAATCAAGTACTTGACAAAGCACAAATAATTAAAATCAATTCAATAATTCAACTTGCAAAAAGAGGAAATTGCTTAAATGCATATCTGTTTTTCCCCTTTTTTTCTATATAGCTCTTTGAGTGCTGTATGGCAACGAGGCTACATGAGCTGACACGTTTGAAAAGTCTATCATAGAAGTAGGATTTCCTCAGGATTTCTGACTGTTTGTGTGTTTATTTTTGGTCAGACTCAGACATGAGTTTAAAATTATTCACGTAAAAACCGTAGTTATTTGGAAAGCTGTAAGAAACTCGTTCAGTTTGCCCCAGTATACGTTGTTTTGCACGAGTGCACGAATCCCTACAACGGAATGTGGCTAGTGCAAAGTTAGCATGACCCTTTGAGCCACAACAGCTACATTTATTGGAAATACGGCAATTTGAAATGAACTAGAATAATACCTTAATGGAAAAGTGCATCTGTATAAAAAAGTAACAGTTTATACAGATTGACTGGTAATTGTTATTTTAGTTTTTCTATTATCACGCATTGGTTAACAACAACATTTACTGCTTTGCATGTCATTAACCATTTGTCTTGCTACACTCTACCATGATGTCCCGATGCACCAAAAACCGGCATGATCTGAACTTGACAGAGGATTGTACAAATCATGAAGTACGGAAGCGATATTTGCATATTTGTAAATCAGGATTAGAGGCCAATCTCGTGGCAGGTTGATTGAATCGGGCCGCCCGTCTTCCTCCCGTCCTAAGCCCCTTGGCGCTTTCAGGAGGGGAGAGATAAAGGGATTTTGGCTCTCTGAGATTTGCAGTGAGACTTCTTATACATCCCCCACCTCCACCTCCCACCCCAGCTGCAGAGCAGATTGTTTTCAACTAGGGCCTCAAGGCAAGAGCTCACAGTATGCTTTCAGTACCTCTGGCACAGCTTTTTTAACTGAATGTTCCCATGTTGCTGATGTGACATAATGTTTGTGCCATGAGTTTGAGTCATTATCCAAAGACAAGACAAATGTGTATGTTGCACTGAAGTCCAACTCTCCCTCAAAAAGGAATATGCATGTATAAGATAGGTATAAGATGATTTTAACTTGTTATATCTTTTGGAAATGGGTTTAGTCAGTTGGCTGATAAAATTGTCATATCTCTAATTGATTTTATTGTAACACACCGCTAGACACTATAATAACAATAATAGAGGAGAGCACTATTTCTTTGAGAATTCAAATGTGTTCCCTCCTGTTCCCAAGCTGAGATCCAACTAACCACAACTTCCAAAATTAGTCATCTAGCTTTTAAACGTACACTATATTGCCAAATGTTTTAGGACGACCCTCCAAATCATTGAATTCAGGTGTTCCAATCACTTCCATGGAAACAGGTGTATAAAATCAAGCACCTAGGCATGGAGACTGATTTCGGAAATATTTGGGAAAGAACGGGTCGCTCTCAGGAGCTCAGTGAATTCAAGTGTGGTACTCTGATAGGTTGCCACCTGTGCAAGTCCATTGTGAAATTTCCTCACTATACTAAATATTCCATGGTCAGCTGTTAGTGGTATTATGACAAAGTGGAAGCGATAGGTCACATAAAATCAGAACAGGGTCAGCGCATACTGAAGTTGCCAACTTTCTGCAGTGTCAATAGCTACAGACCTCCAAAAGTCGTGTAGCCTTCGGATTAGCTCAGGAACAGAGCGCTTCATGGAATGGGTTTCCATGGCTGAGCAGCTGCATCCAAAAATTACTTACTTCTGTTACTTCTGTGAAAACTAGCCATGTACTTTACAATAGGCTGAGTGGTGCTTTCTATCCACTGAACAGGACGTGAAAATTAAACTACTCAAGGTGGAATTTGTTAAATAAGTAAATTCATTCATTTCTATTAAAAAAGTTGTACTGGTCTCTGTTCTCATCCGTTTTACTGGTACCAAAGTCTTAATTTCCAACAAGCAAATTATTTTTATTCATTACTAAAAACATTAATACATACTGTGGTAGGACATACATAAGTGGTAGGATGAAGCTCCAGTTTTTGTGTCAAAAATGTTCTTCACATCTTCACATTGCCTCAGAATCGTTAAGAATCAACCCATTGAGTTTCATGTGGGTGGAAAAACATTAATTCAGTGAACTAGTGGAATTTAATTGATTGCTACCCACTCAAATCATGTTGACATCATCTGAAATGCCAATCATTGTGCAGTACTGATACTACTGCATACTACGAGATAAAAATCCCTCCAACTGAGAATACATTCTGTGTTTTATGAGAGTGAGATGTTAACCTTCACCTTGAGAACATGAAAAAGTTTCTCCCATAAAGCTTGGAGGTATGAGGATGAGGGTGGGAAGACTGAAAGGAATAAAACTATACTGACTTGACTGACTGACCTGTACAGCAAAAATACAACTGTAAACTGCTGGTTTAGCACAGTTGTAAAGATATGTCCACTGTACAGGGTTCACTGTCTGGTCTGTGTGTGGTAAAGCTGATAATACAAAGTCATGTTATTAAATATTTACACGTGCACTAGCTTTATATTTATGTAACTGGCCTACTTTTCTGACTGAAAAGTTTTAGGAAGACAGTATTTATGCACAATAAACACATAAACAGAGAGAAAGTGAAACCATAACTATACGATTGCCCCTAATATCTTTATGTACAGAAAACTGAGGTTGCAGTGCATTCTGATGGAGAACAATCTCCATTGTACCTGTTACACTTCAGATTACAAAAGTATTTCTCATTTCCTGTGTGTGCTCTCTGTGGCATCTCACTATACAACCTCAGATTTCTTTTGCAACTTTTGCAAAAGTCTACATGTAGAAATGTAATCTCTTTGAAAAATACCCAAGGAACACTGACCTCTGAGAACCTCTGAACATCCTGCGTGAGGGTCCCCACACGGCTCCAGTTGTAGAAGTTCAGGAACTTCACTACTGCTGGGTTCACAGCGTTGTCTGATGGGACAGTGCGGAAGAAATTGGGGTACTTTTTCTTGTCTGCCAGAACTGGTGTTGTTGCCGCAAAGGACAGCTGGAACGACAAAAGAGAAAAAATACAGTGAGCTTCAAGTCTGTTAAATACAAAAGCCCTAAATAATCCTGGCAACAAACTGTCAGATTGTGCTGGTGTGACTTGAAATTTTATGTCACCACACAACGCACCTTATGACACATCTCAGGTCTTCCTTTGCATTGGTCAGTGGCCTCCATCACTTCAGGGTTTATACCATGGCACTGTTGCCATGGCAAATGTGCACACACACACACTCATTCATAGTCTAAAGGTGTGAACAGATCAACTCTTTAAAATTAATTTAAATATCAGCGAAATAGCCCCTTCAGAGCGTTTCCGTCCCACCCAGCATTTCCGTTAACCTCAAACACTAATTGCCTTTTTGTTTAACTTAAGCTGATACTGGTCTGGTGACAGCAGCTAAGATGTCTACAATCAGTCTTATATAATATTTCAGGCACTTTCCCCATTCTCATCATTGTTTTTACTTTGCAGTTGCCATTCTAAAACATATAAAGTCTAAGGCTGTGTCCGAAATCACCCACTAAATATATAGTGGACTATTTAGTGAGCTCGCCATTTTGTAGTGCTGTCCGAATGTATAGTGATAATTATTATACCCTATATAGTCCACTCAGTGTATCCCACAATGCATTTTGAAAAGTAGTGTACAACTAATGGTCACTAACCAAGCCATATATACCATCATGCACTGCGCTGAAAAAACTGACAATCCCATGGCAATGACGTAATTAACGGCTCTGAAATAACGATCGGGGTAGTGGCATAAAGTGTTGTTTTAATAATGCGAGTGCACTCTCTATATAGTGCTCTACGTACAACTCCCTATATAGGGGGTAGGGAGTAGTGAATGAGAGGGGATTTCGGACACAGCCTAAAACTCTCTCTCTCTTAAACACACATACAGACACTATCACCACCCACAGTTGTCCTCATTTCCACCCATGCACCTTTCATTTGTCATTTCCATGCTAATCAAGTTTTGCTCTCTCTCTCTTCCAATTTGTAGCATAGTTTCAACAATAGGTCACTAATGTTCCCCAGAGGCAAAAATGACTGTAATTAATTTTGCATTAAGATTAGAATTTGCAAGCCTGTACAATGTAAGAACCAGCATATGTTAGAATAGACAAAGATCTTCCACTTCATTGTTTACACTTTTAATATTCAGATTGAATGGCTTAATAAATAACTGTTATAGGCAGCACCACTGTATTATATCGGTGGAACTGTAACTAGTAGTCGCTACATAAAGAGCAGTGGTTTTACATAATGTGTTTAAAACAAAGCATGTCAGAAAAGGTACAGACATGCGGTATTGTACAGACACCTATAACAAACACTAAAGAGACATTTTGTAAACATGCATGACTTCCAGAGCAGCGGTTTTAAAGAAGTACTGAATAGCAGATGAGCTGTGATAATAAGGCAGCATGCTCTATTTTCAGTGTCCTATCTGTGGTAATATAATGAGCGATATGAATCAGTGCAGGGTTAATTACATACTTTGTAGAGATTAAGCAGAACTTGTGATTTATGATAGAGATCAACACAAGGATGTAATAATTCTGTGACCAAGAGACCAAGTAGATTTCCTAAAAATGTGCTGAAGCCTCATAATAATAATAATAATAATAACAATAATAATAATAATAATAACAACTTTATTTATAGAGCACTTTTCTAAACCCATGTTACAAAGTGCTTCACACAAGGCAACAACTTCATAATAAGCAGATTATACAAAACTATTTCTGATAAGCAAATCAAAACAAATAAAATAAATAAAACCAGTAAAAAGCAAAGCAAAATTAAATCAAAGCACCTCCTTGATCCTTGAGGAGGTTGAGCATCTCCTACCTTTAGAGATGACTGTGATCTTCTCATTAAGCCTGTCTCCACTCCTAGACATCTTCACTACTCATTAATCACAGTACCGGTATAATTGTACAGTTGTTGAAACCTGCTTACCACTGAACTGTACTTAATTAAAGGATTGCTGAGAACACTCAAAAGTTAAACTGAATTTTCAGTTTGTATGACTGACATATCCCAGTACTATATGCGTAAGACAGCGTGACAGCTATGCTTGTACAGTTCTGCTTGACTTGACTGTACTGGGCATCAAAATACACTTTTGACTTCTTAAATACGAGTAACACACATTTATCAAAGAATCTGCATGAATAACATGGGTATTTTAGTCTAAAAGATTTCTCCGTGGACAGTTTCAGCAGAAAAATTAACCCAAATTGCAGGCCTGCCTTTTTACAGCATCACCAAACTCTATGTTATCAGCTGAGCCATTTCCACCAGGAGGAAACCCTCAGTTTGGCCCACAAAATCACCACTTTCTGCAAAGACCCATAGGGGTTTGTGTTCACACATCAACGAGACGGGCTTTAAAACAACACATGGATTACAGCCATCAATTAAGCAGGAAGAAAGGCCTTTATCTTGCTACTGCTGCTAAATCCAGAATCACCCACCAGTCTTAGAGAGCTTCAAGGGGTCTTCCCAGCGTTGCCTTAATCTCCGTTTAGCTAAGGCTGTTTGCTACACCCACACTGGGAGATGCTTCCATAGACCTCTAATAAGAGCTAGTGATCATCTCAAACCAAAGTGATTGCACCAGTCCTCTCATGACTGCACTGGTAAGAAACGTGTTGGTCAGAAGAAGCTCCACAACTTTACGCTTTTCCCCCTTAGGTGTTTGAGGTTTTCCATATCCTGGGTTGTGCTGTTTTGAAGAATTACATTTGCTTTTTGCACAATTTATTTGTTTCATCTGTTATTTACACTGAACTGAGAAGAAAAACAAATATTGACCAATATACTGCTGAACTTAAAAATTTATTGGGGTACAGGTACACACAGCACTGATTTTCCATTTGGTTTTGTTTATTTGGAGGGATAATGAGACAATACAAAAATGTCAGTAAAAAAGTTAAAAAAAAAAAACATTGAATGATTATTTCCTCAGCTTAAATTCACGAAATATTGTATTTTTATTAAAGAGGTCATATTATGCTCATTTTCAGGTTTAAAATCTTATTTATGGGTTGTACCAGAACAAGTTTACATGGTTAATTTTCAAAAAACACCATATTTTTGTTATACTACACACTGCTGCAGCTCCTCTTTTCACCCGGTGTGTTAAAAGCTTCATTTTAGCTATGGAGTGATACAGCTTGCCTCTACATGACCTTTGTTGGGAGTTGCACATGCGCTCCTAGTTAAGGACTACTAGCCAAACAGAAGCAGAGAAGGGCAGGTCAGTCAAAGGCCTGTAAACACAGCTTCGGTTCGGCTCAATATGTTCCCCTTACCAGCTTACCAACATAGATTGGAGCAAGAGTTTCAGAGTTGTGGGCTCTGTCTCTACATCACAGTAAAAACTTTATGTCCATGTAATAGGTTTGCTTTTTCACTTTACGAACCTACATCCACAAAAAAGGTATAACTCGATAAAGGAGAGGGGAAAAGGCAAAAAGCATTATATGACCTCTTTAATAATAGAAATGTATAGAACCATGAGGTTGAGACTTAAATATTATTATTAATATTATTTTTTTATTTTTTTAAAATACCCTGTTTCCACTATTATTGTTCACATTCTGATAAATCCACTAAAAATCATCAAAGCAGTATAAGTAATTGTCATTTCTTTACTCTTGCAGGTAAAACTTGGTCATGCATTGAATCTTAAGGTTCATTCAACATGAGACCATCAGATGAGAATTGGCTCTTACATTTAATATTGTATTTTATTAATCAAAATAACTGTTGACTCAATATCAATTGGCCCCTTTACTGTGTGTCAAAATGGACCACAAAAAGCAAAAAATAATATTTACTGTATTAATGCCCAATCGCACCATCAGGCAAGTTTCTCCATCTGTTTCATGTCAGAGCAAAATATAGCAGCGTGACATGAGGATATCTTGTTTGGCCACTGAATCCAGATCAGCTGATGCGAAGGGCTAAAGTTCACTGAGATAAAATGCACTCTTTATTTTTGTCATCTCAGACCAGCTACAGTCTAGAGGTCAGTCCAAGTCGGCTATAGCACAATTTTGAGAGGACAGTGTATTAAGACAGCCAAGATGAGAGGGAGCTCCAATGTATTATTTAAAGAATGGGCTAGTCTTTATTTTACTCTGACAGGCTTTTTTAGTGGAAAAGCCAAAAATAGTTCCATGATATCACACATCTGAGAGTAGTTGCTTATGTAAGAGGGTTTTAAAGAGGGCCGGCCCAAATAGGTTGGTCTTTGGTGGAGGGCTCTATACTAGTGTAAAATTTACACATGTGTTGCGTATATATACGCAATGATCAGGCACAGGTTAACACACATTCACACTCTCTCACCACAGATCACAGAAACTACAGCAGCCTTCCTTTGCCAGTAGTAATTAAAACTGTCGCGATGGGCTCCAGGCAGCTTCTCCCTCACCACAAGGTCACTGAAGCTCTCATTAATACAACTGGAGATCGTCTGGCCCCACTGAGACGTAATGTTTTTTGTGAAGACTTGAGGTGAATCACAGATACCATCGCAGTGCTCTATTCAGACATTCTGTACACACAGTCGCTTATCACATTCTATTTGAAGGGAGTACAAAAGCCTTGCTGCCTCTCTGTTTGGGCTTATTAACGTCACAGTCAAACTGGTTTTATGTTTATGCATGGACAGAAAGTGAGAGAGGACTCCAAAATAGAAAATAAGAGGTGCATGGAGACAGTCAGAAAGGTGTGCTGATTCACCAGGTATACCAGGAATGAGTAAGGTTTGAATCACATTCCGTGACACAACTGAGTAGATAGATTACATTTCATACAGCTAAAGTCAGTCACCCCGATTCTTTGTTGGACTTAGTACAGTCACTGTCCAGGGTGCTGATTCTGGAGCTGTCCTGAGCTGACGTTTGCGCCAGCAAGCTAGAATCCCACTGGCGGAGATATACAGTAACAGTTTAGACAGAATATATATATACCCTGTTGTTCCAGATCCAATGTTTGTGATCAGTTAGTTTTACCTGCCTAATACTGACAGCAGCTTCTCATGTTTTAGTGTTCAGCAAATATTTTTTGAAGCCTGAATTTAGAAAGCCAATGTACAGCAACCACCACATGCTACAACAATGCTAATACTCTGTGAGGCTGTAATTAGGCATTGAATGTGGACATCAGCATGCTAATTTGCTTACGCTAAAATCACATTTACCAGGTATAAGGTTTTCAATGTTCACCATCTTAATTCAGCATGTTAGCATATTATCATTTGCTAATTAGCAGCAAACACAAAGTATAATGATGATGTTTGATGATAAACCAAATTATTGGACAAATAAAATGTTTGCCTTGATGATGGCGCTGCAGGAGCAAGTGAAAGTTAGTACTAAATTTCGTGGCAACCAGTTCCTGAGACGTTTCACTCAAAAAAACCCTCAAAAATATGTCAACCTTATGGTTGGTAATGGTAATCCATAGCTGCTGAGACATTTCAGTCAGGTCCAAAGTGGTGGACTAATGAACAGATAGTTAGTTAGTAGTTCTTTTTGAAGGAGTTAGGTGTTGTGAGTCAGTGAGATAAAGATGGTTTGTCTTTGTGACCACATTATAACACAGCCGCAGAAGATTGTTGCAGATAAAGACCTCAGTATAGTTGTTAAAGACCTTATTGCCATCATCCACTGCAACATGACTCCTTGTTTATCCTCTGCAATATCCCTACCTGATTTGGCAGGGGATTGGGAATCAAAGGCGCATAAATTAAAGACAACAAGCCTTACAACCTATCCTAGCACAAGCAGTTTGAAGGAGAAATGAGGAAGATGCAAGAGTGTGTCTAATCACATTGACGGATCTAATAGCATTGATTGGTCCTAGCGGGACTGCTTCGCAATAGGATCTTCTCTTGCTAATTGTGTGATTGGCCTTTGAATAATGAAGTGGCTATCATGGAGGGGCTGGATAAAAAATGAATGGTAGGTAAATATCAGCCCACTCACAGCACTTTGATCATGCCTTTCATGTTCATCATACCAAAGGTGTTACATCACTGACAAATCTGAAACTGTGGATTTGTAATCTGACAGCGTCACCAATGTGTTCTACGCAAAAACAAAGACTCACGCAGAAAATTGTGTATATGCCTCACACAGAGAGGAGTGAGGGGAAAATAGAATTTTACTCCACCAATGTTAACCAATGACAAGTAATTAAAAGCAAGCTGTCACTCTTTGAATAAGTATCTAGCAACATATATCGACAAGACCATAACTTCTGTGTAAAAGATCAATATTATTATAACACACTGACAACCCAGAAAACATCAAAAATCAAGAAACACTGCTCTCCAATTTGAAAGTCACTTCCTAACTCTACAGTTTTTATCTTACACATTCTAAGCTGGATTTCAAAATGTTTTGATGTTGTTCTCTAAACATTTCCAGCTGTCTGCCATAT
Source organism: Lepomis gibbosus (assembly GCA_029875015.1). Lineage (NCBI taxonomy): Eukaryota > Metazoa > Chordata > Actinopteri > Centrarchiformes > Centrarchidae > Lepomis > Lepomis gibbosus. The sequence continues at coordinate 287 of JAPMOB010235058.1, read as the reverse complement.
ACACACAATGGAACCATGGTGCAGTAAACACTTATCAATAAGACATGATTAGCAGGCCACAAAAAGGTCACACATGCTATAATGTAACAAGCTAAAACATCTAGAGACTTGTAATTTGAAACTGATCATTTTATTTTGAAGTTCTTATTTAACACAAGGGCAGCCATTTTGAGTGTACACTGACGAGCACATGTTGGAGCCTGACCATCTTCTCAACCAACGACTTATTCTGCTGTCTTAGTGCGGCATTGCCAGTGAGTATTTATTATTTATTTAGGAACACGTGG